>JAHXMU010000118.1:3332624-3379632 GCA_019455685.1 Philornis downsi | reverse complement strand
TTATAAATGGTGATCGGCTGAAGATGGGCTTGTAAAACTTGCCACATTTATAGTTTTTGAAATGGCCATTATTTCCCTAGAAGGAACTCAGGCACTGTGGGCCCTAATTTAGGAGTTATAACCTTTTCATTGTAGTTTTTATGTATTTCTCAAAGTTAGTGATTCAAATGTTGAACTATTTTATCATCAATCGATGCTCCTACTTTCACTCTTTAGTATGCAGAAAGATTTATTAAGATTGGTGGCTCTGTTTAGAAGTTAGAGCGTTTTAAAAATGGGTTGGTACCAAAATCCACCTACTCCTGCAGTTCTGGGCTCCTGGTGTTTTGCTGTGATTTTGCAACTTGTACTGGCGGCTGATTTGACTCGTTAACCATATCGCCTGAAAGTATGTTGTGATATTTGTGTTCAGGGTAAAATGCGAGTGGTGTTGCCACCTGGACGAGTTGCCATTTACGGGTTTTTACGTAAAGCATGCCTTTAGGCGCAGAGATAAAATTCTATTGTGAATATACACATTAGCAATGCATGTTATTTCCCAACCCAATAAAACAACTATAGCAATGTCATGTTTATATCGTATATATTTTCCTTTTAAGGGATTTTTAACATTGAATTTCCTATTGATTTTCTATTATGTGAAACCAATACAGGCTCTGTAGTTTTCTGTTATAATAATTACCATGTTTGTTTGGTTGGTTGGTTACGGGAATTTTTTTGTCGGTTAATTAGACTTAACAAGTATTTGGGGTAGGAGGCTTTGAGGGTGAGGTTAGTAATAGTTTATACAATTCATTAGTTGTTGTTGTTTATGTGGTAGATTATATTATAGATTTTGTTTGCTTTCTTCAACTTAAATGTACAAACAAAAAAATTTGACTAGTATTTAATTTCTTTACACAATTTAGTTGTAGTTGTTGTTGCTGTTGTTGTTTATTTTTCACTTTTCCTTTGCTTCTGATTTCTTTCGTTACCAATTGCTTTTCGTTAAATTACAAATTTGTAGATAGAAAATGGAGAATTGTTAAATCATAGCAAAATAATATAAACTTAAAATAAGACGTTTTTTGTTTCTGTTTTTGTTTGTTAACGTATTATTTGTAAATCTGCAAAATTATATTTATTTATTTATATATATATATATATATTTTTTTTTTTTTTTGCTTTTATAATTTACGTTTAAATTGTTTGTGATATTTCAGTTACTGAGTATTTGATTTAAAATTATATGTAAACTGTTACAACGTTTAACTATAATACATAATAATAATTCTTAGAGTTTTGCGTTGTTGTTTTTGGAAAATTGTTATAGTAATCATAGAGTTTAAACTAAGAATAATACAAGTTTATACAACAAGGGGAAGTCCCGATACAAAAATAAAAAAATAAAAAAAATTATTTACAAAATCAATCAAATAAAATTCAAATTTCTTTTCTGGTGTTTTTCATCAGTTTGTTAAAAAACATATGGAGGGACGCTGTGGAAGTGCCTCATAAAAATTCCTGGTCCATTGAGTTTTTGTTGTTTTTCTAAATTTTTAACAGTTATTGCATAACATTTAAGGGTATAACAGTTTGTTTTTGTGGTTTTTTGTTTGTTGGTTTTGAATTTGCACAATATTAATAATATTTTTAACATTTTATAAATGCCTTTTTTCAGAAATACACATTTCATAATTTTGAGACTTCAAAATAGAAAATAATAATTAATATTATACGCTTGTAAATATATATGCCTGTGTATATATATAAATTTGTAATGGGTATATATAATATTTATATATTTAGTTCCAAAATAAAATCAGAACTTTTGGTTTACTTGTTGTTGGTTGCACATTTATCTGGGGCTTGAGTGGGGAGGGCGGGAGATGGTCAGGTCATGTATGCAAATATGACTTTGATTCCTTAAATTGGATTAATTTTCTCTTAAAGCGTTTGTGATGTTTGCTTGTCTCTCATCACTGGTTGTGATTTGTTTGTTTAGACTTTACTTTCGGGACCTTCGGCTACATTTTTGAAAGCCAAACGTATTCTGGTTAAGAAATGTGATGATATGTGACCATAACTCTTGTTATACCATTCTGGAGTTTTACCCTGCAAAAAAAAAAAAAATTCGAGAAAGAAAAGTGAATTTTGCTAGTATGAACAAACAATAAATTACAAATGGAAATTTATCTTTATTAAATTCTTTAAGAACGCAAGGCTTTATTCTTTTAAATGGAATTGACTCCACTACGTTGAGACAACAAATATTTGTGTTTACTGCGAAAAACGACTTAATGCAGAATTTGCAGAATTTGGAAAACTCGTTGAAAAGTTGTTCTCGGTATTTTGTTACTTTCCTGAATAATGTTCCTCTTCAACTGCTCTAACTTGGTCGGATTATTCTCGTAGACTACCGATTTGAGGTAGCCCCATAGAAAATAATCGCATGGAGAGAGATCGGGGCTACGTGGGGGCCATTAAACATCCCCCCTTTTCGAAATGAGTTTTCCAGGAAAAATATTTTTCAGCAGCTCTATGGATACCCTAGCCGTATGACATGTGGCCCCATCCTGTTGAAACCACATCCTCGAGGTATTGCCTAGAAGTTCTTGCAAAGCTGGCACCAAAAAGTCTGCTAGCATGTTGCAATAATTGTTCGCTCTAACCGTCATCGCATGCCCTCTTTCGTCCTCAAAAAGGTATGGTCCAATAATACCGGTTGACGTTATCCCAGCCCACACGACAAGCTTAGGGCTGTGAAGTGGACGTTCATGCAAGCGTCGGGGATTAGTCTCGGACCAGAACCGTACTGTTGAGCCGGTTGTTCCGAACATTCTGATCCATTTTCGTATCACATTGGCGCTTGGAACTTCACTTAAATCGTGTAAACCGTGTTCATGCCGATACAAACGTCGTGCAGTAATCACTGATTTATTGTTTTCGTAATACGCTCGGACACAAAATGCACGCTGCACTCCCGTGTACGGCTCCATGGCGACTAAATTTCCAGGAAGCGGCAGCGAACAACATATCCCACCGCCACCCCGCGCCGCGCGTTGCCGAGAAATTGAAGAATTAAATCGCCAACACTCATATGGCCCACCCTATATATTAATAAAATTCACACTTCAGTTAAAATTAGTACACATATTCTCACTCAATGGTGTTAAGTAACCACTTCAGGGGCAAAAGTTTGAATTCATTCACAATGACATCGATACAAAAGTACATTTTAATGTGCCCAAAAAGGGTTAATTTTAATGCAAATTTGATAGGAAGCAAGTCGTAACCTACATATTTTTGACCTAGAAACAAGTGCGGCCCACTAGATTGAATAAAATTTTTTTAGATTTTCTACTGGGGCCCTTCTAAAAATTCTTATTGACAGTCCTTACAAATTTTGACAAGCAAAACGTTTAAGCCAACTGATAATACTAAGATGCGGCTCATTGTGATTAATGTGAAGCAAAACATTTTGCGTTGAAAAAAATTGGTATTTTCTTCTTAAAATCGGGGGTCCGTTAAGCCGGGAATCATTCGAATATATTCTACTGATGTGGTCTTTTAATACGATTTTGAGGGTATCAACTAAACCCTGAATTGGAAAGTGCTAAATACTATTTAGCCCCTCAGTAGAAGCATCGTCAATAATGTTTCCCTTAAAAAGAGTGGCAAATTCAAATGCTACTGATATTAAATTTGTGGCAAAATTATTAAATTTTAGACAATGTGTAGTCACTTCATTTAACAGAAGTTCATAAAAAGAAAGTAAGAAGGGACAAATCTAGAGCCAACATAGAGCCCAAATGGCTATAGCTAAAATCACTAGAATTTGCCGTAAAAGCGTTATAAATTGGAACAAATTTAGAACCAAATCACAGCACAAATAGCTATGTTTAGAATTACGTTTAAGAGCAAAAGGATAGATGTAACAAAGTTGGATTATGTAGGACACTGCTCAAAAAGGAAATTTTTGCGATATCGGATATCGGATATTTTTAATCAATAGAACAAGAAAGAAGGACCCCAAAATGTAATTCAAAGCCAAGCCATAGCCAATCTTAAATTAGGTGTTATCCGCGCAGGAAAGGACTTTAAAGTGAATTCTAAAAAGAAAAAATGAGGACAAAATGCCCAAGATGCCCAACATAAACAGCTGATGATGGAATCACCAAAATTACGATGTTGGCACTTGATTAAAATAGTCTTTTCCGGAATTTCTATTTTCAGAGGACCAAATAGATAAAAAAAAAGGCTCAACAATGGCACACTGGATTGGAACAACAACTACAATTGAGAGTGCAGATTTCTATGTCAAGTTATGTACGTAATGATGGAGAATTTTCGGAAATTTGTACTTTTAAAGAAAGAGCGATGCTGGTATAAAATGGAACCGTCCTGTAAAAAGCGGCATTGCCAAAGAAAGCCAAAATGTACAAAGTGAAATCTTGAGATGCTAAGAGAGCATTATATCAAGTGATGTCATGAAAATTCAAATAGCATTTATGAGTATATGAGAAGAATATTGAGCCATTATTGGAGGTTAAAGCTAAGAAGATCAAAATTAAGGAGCATATTCCTCTCTCGACTTATCCGCACTTTAGCGGGCCACAATCTGGACTAGATGCAGGGATAATAAAATAAGCTGTATTATCCGGAATTTAAATTATTAAGAGCATAATCATATATGAGATAAAATATTGCAGCTCCTGGATCAAATCATTGATGTGAGAATTGTAAAAATTATCAAGAAATTCAGCTTGCACTTACTAGTAATTCATACATAACTTGCATTTATTAGTAACGCATATAGTGTAAAATGTATGTACCAAAAGGTATACTAAGGATACAAAATTATTTTGATATACTCATATGTATACTAGATAAAATTTCCTCCTGGTTTAGTTGCTAAGTTTAAAATTATTAATGATTTCCTGATAAATAGTAGTTTGCATCTATGTAATGAGTGTTTCATTTGATTGTCTAAAGTTAATAATATTCTCATGAATTCGAGATGATATACTTATATAGGTATATATGCTAATACTAATACTATGCTTGCATTTGCTCTTAGAAGATATGCGACTAGGCAAACAGTTGGCCACATAATTTTACGCTGCAAATAGTATCGGTATTTTTCGCATCTCGGCAAATGTAATATAAACGGAGCTGCCATACAAATTGAAGTAATTTCCTCTAAACGTATTTTGCATTCCATTCAATACACTCTTTCAGCTTTAGCTTAGGTTTTTATATTCGGCGGGTTCCAAACTTTAAATTGTAGCGGATATGTATGCCTACAGTCACGAGCAACAACTAGCAAAGTTTTTCTATTTGGGACGAGAGACATTAAAGTATTAAAATATTCACGTACAGGAATTTCATTCAGTTGAACTGAGTTCACCCAACATCCTTTTACCTCAGTGCAAAAGTGCAGGGGGAGCCACAAATGGCGTGGTACATCGCAAGGTTATCGTAAAAATCCACTGAACTGAAACTCAATAAACGAAGCAAAATAATATCCTTCAGAAGTCCTTCCGCTTCAATTAAAATAATAAGGTAATAAGAATTGCAGTGCAAAAATTAAATTGCTACAAATTTGGTCCATTTGTATGGAAGATACTGGCAGCGGTGTGACTATGGTCACCATTTTCATTCTCAGAACGTAGATTGCCAAATTATTGGATCCGGTACAACTCTTTGAAAGGTATGAATTGAAGAATACGTGAGCCGTTTGTATGCGAGGTACTAGAAGGACGTGGTTACTGATAGACTTTTCCCAAATTTTACTAAATATTATGAATTAACGTAATAATATAAATCTAGGCTCTTGCAGGCTACTAACTATAAATTGCAGAGGAAAGAATGAATATTGAAAAATCGGATAGGAGGTACCAGAAGGGATACCACTATGCGGCTCATTTTCGTTCACATATTTTACTTCGGCAAGCGTTTACTGTATATTACAGCTGAATGAATTTAGTTCGACCGAATAAAAAATATAAACCTAGGAATTTTTGAATCAAATCGGTAATTTATATGGGAGGCATAAGAAGGCGCATTATTAATTGGTCGATTTTTTCCAAATTTTATTGGAAAAAACGTTACAATTAACAATTGTAATGGACAAAAATTTAATTTGCGTAATCCGTAAAAAGAAGAATGTCAATTTCGAAAAGTCGGTCGGTTTGCATAGGATGTGCCAGAAGGGCAGAGTCGATATAGCCCAGCTACAATGCCCAGCTAGGATCTGACCAAGTATTACACTGTGCCAAGTTTTAAGAAACTATCGTTTCCACCAGAAAGTCCTGAAACACATTCGGTTAAAAGACGATTTCTTCTGGATGTTACAGTTTTGACCAATTAAGTAATGTACTCGTATACTTTTACTCATTCGGGTAAAGGTTTAAATTTATAAAGTCCATTTCATAGCCTACAAATGACTTATATCAGAAACCAGTAAAATATATGACTTTGTAATAGTTAGTAGGTGAAAATAGTCGATTATTATATACAATCAATACTAGCATCTGTAAAAAAATTGACTTTTATATCACAACACCTGATTTTGTTTTATTTTTTGAAAATATAACATAAAAACTAATTCGCTGAGGAAAGTGAATTGGTGAATTGTATGAAACTTATATCTTGGCTCTCCACATTAGCTTTTCACATAATGTATGTAGAATTGTAAAAGCATTGATCAGCTTCTATATTGCATTTTTTAACGCCCTGCATGGGTTTGAATCGGTCTTGTGCAATATTTTAGTATCTCTGTCCGAAAACCGTACATTTACGGTCCATATGACGAGAGGGTACAAAAATATAATGCATATAACTTCACTAAATGTAAGAAGTTCTCCCATGTCTCATTCATGAGATGCAATGGAATTTGTTTTTGTTGTATAATGAGCCTGGTTTGTTTGAATTGAAAATTTCCTGAGCTAAACATTATATTTCAATAAAAGTGATTTCTGTAGTCAAATATAATCAATTAGTTTAGAATGTAATCTCTATTTGTTCTTTATGATGATTTGTTTTTCAACAATAGTAATAATAATAATAATATAAGAAAACAAAAACTTACTTATCCTTTTAATACTGTTGCAAAGAGAAAACCCGGAAGCCTGATCTTTTGTTGGTCGAATAATCTGATTTTTAAAAAAATGTACCTATTTTGGAAAAGGTTGGTATTTGATCATTATAATTGCCTAAGATCACAAACAAAGTACAAGTTCCAAAGTAATACTATCGACCTTGCTCTTAAGAAGTAAAGAAAGTTTTTGTCGGAAAAGCTTTTCGTAAAATACACGGACCAATCTTTAATGGAGCATATTAGTATCATATAATTGGCAATGAACTCGATATAAGATACAGAACTCTGTGATTAAAACCAATTTGGAAGAGTGAAGTTCATGAGGCACTATTACAACTTCGTGTAATGAATTGGAGAATAAGCACAGAGTAATGAAAATCTGAATTATTTAAAAAAAAAAGTTGACATCTGAGAGAAATTGAATTCCAGCAAAGTTTTGAATGTTACCAATTTTGTTTAATCCAATTATACTCATGGCCCTACAGTTTAATGTACAATTTTCTCATATACTTTAACCGCATTATGGAATTCGCATATACAAACTAAGTTAGGTTAGGTTAGGTCAGTGTGGCAGTCTTAATAGACAGATTCACTTAGACTGTGTAGTCCATTGTGATACAACGGAAACTAGAGGTATGGATGTCCCAAGTTTCCCCATTGAACCATGCTGAGCGCCTCAAGAAGCTCTTAAGTCTGACAATATCTATGTCATCCAGAGCTCCTAGGACCCTAAAGAAATAAGAGCCCAGGGTTGATGTCCGACTGTCCGCCATGGCGGGGCAATTGCAGAGAAGATGTTCTATTGGACCTCCTCCTCTTCATCACCACAACTTGTGCTGAAGTCACTAGTTGCGACCCTCAATCTCACTGCATGTCTACCAATCAGACAGTGTCCCGTCATGACGGATACAAGCAATGAGACGTCTGGTCTTAATAGCAACAACAGTGTG
Organism: Philornis downsi; assembly: GCA_019455685.1. NCBI lineage: Eukaryota > Metazoa > Arthropoda > Insecta > Diptera > Muscidae > Philornis > Philornis downsi. The sequence goes on along the minus strand of JAHXMU010000118.1, from coordinate 3,371,601 downwards.
TGTGAACGCTTCAGATGTAGGCAAGGCCACGTCTGTTTCGACTGATTACAACCTCGGACAGATGCCCACCTACCATTTGCCGCTAAATATGCTCTATCTCGCAATAGGAGCCTACCAGTAGCTCACGGACTACAACTCGGCTGGAGTCTGTAAGGTTGTCGCTAGTCTTGCTAGTTCGTCTGCTCTACAGTTCCCTGGTATGTCCCTGTGGCCCGGCACCCACATAAGATGAATGTTGAAATGCTGAGCCATCTCGTTAAGAGATTTGTGGCAATTCGGGGCTGATGCTAATATCAGAAAGACGGAATCTAGGGATTTAATGTTAGCTTGACTGTCAGAGAATATGTTAATCCCCACTGTGAAGATGAAGACGTTATACCTCAGCCATTCTGCCACTACCTTAAATGCCAAAATTTCGGCCTGATAAACACTACAGTGATCAGGTAGCCTTCTTGCTATACTTAGCTCTAGGTCTTTGGAATATACGCCGGAACCTACCTGATTATATAATTTTGAGCCGTCAGTGTAGAAGTCAACATACAGTCTTGTACCAGGAGTTCTACACAGGAGCTCTACACCACGTGTCTCTATCTGGTATAAGTATATGGTACTTTTTGTCGAACAGTGGTTCAAGCCAGAGTGTAGTCAGTGGTGCCTGTTATGTCAGGCACCATGTTAAGGATCACACTGTGACCGTAACCACTGTTTGACCATTGTGACAGCGCTCTTAGTCTTACCGCCGTATCTGCGGCAGTCTGCTTACTAATTAAGTTCAGGGGTAGTAAGTGCACCACCCCATCTGATGGGGGATGGGGGTTCCGTCGAAGACTGGTGGAACGTTTTGTGCGAACGTCCCTTATATGCAGATATAAGGGACCTCCACGGATTAGCGATAACAAGGTCAGGCGATGACTGGATAGTTAGCAATATGCTCTCTACTCAGGGTTGTTTAGCTAAAGCAACGGTGTTTGCTTTCAGAGCGTTTGCTAGGCGTAGGGCTACTGCAACGTAATTGTGGCAAGTGGGTTTGCTGAACTTTTCAAGGCAGTCTGACCTGGTGGTTGAGGAGCTGCGGGACTGTTAGGAACATGCTGATCCCACAATCCATTCAGCTTGATAGTCGGCAGCTGTGTGCTCGTTTGCGGGGTTACCAGTCGCTGGGCAGCAAGGGGTTGAAACTGGAAGTAGATTTTCTACAATCCCGTGAAGTATGGTGTGTAAATCATATACATGTGCCTTGCTACGCAGCTCCAACCGGTGAGTTTGGCCGGTAGCGTGGGGATCAGGAGGCCTCGGGACTGAGTTCCCCCCTGATCATTTGGTGTTGGACCCCACGCGGGTTGTGGTTGATACCAAAATCGCTGTTAGAGACTTTGTGCTCGAATGTGGAGTTGCATTGCAACCGGGTGCTACAGACGCATAGAGTAGCAGAGGTGGTAAGATAGACCTCACCTCCGCCAATAGGGGTTATGAGCCATAACCATAATCATATAAGCATAATCCATTTGGTATCTCCTGTCTGCGAAGAAAGAGTTGACAATATGCGGTAGTACCACAATTGTCAGCCCCTTTTCCTAGATAGCCCAAGTCTTACTTGGCTGTCCCAGGGGGCCGTTGGCAATCGCATTGTAATATGCCCAGTGTGTCGCTCACCGTGGGTAAGGTCTTCGTGGTGAAACTCACGGTAAATTCTCGTGGACTTCTGTAGTAACAACCAGTATACAGTCGGGATGTCCTCTTTGTTGACGACATCCAGAGCCGCCCCGAGCCACATGCATGGATCCCGACGATCCCTAAGGATGCGAAATCTTTACCAACTAACTTTATATTTATTGGTTCCGAGTGATTAAAAAAAATTGTTTTGAAATCTATACCACATGTGCGTGTTGTAACATTCGAATACTGCTATTTTATATTACAAGACTGTCGATGCATAATCGCATTGTGCAAGGAATAACTAACAGTACGATCAAAGTTTGAAAGTATTTGAATTTGAATAGCCATTCTGCAAAACATTTTTCTTTGCCTAATTTCCGTCCACAATTCACATTGCAGGCGAAAAAAAAACCCGTATACTTATTTTGCAGTTCCGTTGTGATACAAAATGTTCATTTCTGTACCCCTCTCCAGTTACTTACATCGCATTCCATTCCATTGTGGGAACGTATTCGATGAAGATACCACCGTTTCACTACTTAAAGCCAACATTCATGGGTTTCCCTTTCTTTCGTTTTATTTGGGTAACTTTATTTACGTAACAATTCCCTCGTTGATAATACGAAATTTGTATTCTAATCTTCAAATTGTCTCAAAATGGAATTGATTTTATGCAGATGAGCATGAAATTGTCTCGATGAGAACAAAAGCAACAACTCCCCGAAGCCGTGTTAGTTTTCTGGTCCTGCAGCTATCACACTGGGCGCAGCAGAGGCGGTGGTGGCCAAAGTTGTTGTGAGAACATTATGTTAGTGCAAATAAATGTTTCTTCATTTATTTGAACCCATTCGGCATTCCAACGTTCTGCCACCCCCAAACGTCCAAACGACCGCCCGACCATGTAAGCAAATAATCGAGCGTACAACGTAGTTCTAGGTATTGAGCTTTTCATTTATTTAACTTGAGTCTAAATCATTTATAGAAGCTTGCAATTTGTAGTGTGTCCGACAACGCAAATGTCTTCCTTTCGAGTGACAGGAATTGTGCAAAGTTTTATTGTTATGTTATGGCTTCCTAAAGGGACTAAACGATTATGACGAGTACAGCCGTAATACTGGGCTAACAAAGTGCGTATAGATATTACCATGATCAATTAAGTATTCAATAGCTTTATAGAGGGAATACGAATCTATTATTTAATTCTGAAATAGAGCATTTAACAATTGTATACACTATTAATTCTTCATTCGAAGGAATGATGATATATATAATTTGATATGGCAAAAATGTAACACCAATAAGGAGGCGTCTAACTTATCAAGTATCTTTTGAACACACGTGTTTCAAACCTGGGTGATTTCAGTCTACTTAATTGGCTGGCTGGTAGGCACGGTCGCCGTTAACCTGGGTGTTAAAAGCAACTGCCTCTCACATACAATATATTGAATTAACTAGCCTTTTTTTTCATGAAAATCGGTAGCCGCTTCCACCACGGAACAGCTGAGGTACGATATGCAACTGGCGTGGACTACAGCTCCGATACAACCATCAAATCTTTGTTTGAGCTTCGGTTACTTCGATACGTATTCTGAACACTTCAAATAATCGACAAGTCGATTAAAAGCTTTTGTAATTAACGTTCGGAATCGATGTTTATCAGTAGGTTGCATTCAACGAGTCCAAATATAGAGTGCGTTTAAGTTCACTGAAAGGGGAAAGCTGTACCATGTATTATCCATTCAAGAATGTAAGGGAATTATGATTTTTAATTTCCATAGTCCCTTAAAAACGGATGAATTGAGGGGATCTCTACCGTAGTAATCAAATATCGGCATATATTATATTTATTTAAATGACAAAATTTTTGGGGAAAAAACCGAAAAACTTCCATTTTCTAGAGGGAAGATATACGTTGTTTTTCTTAGGCTAAAGTAGTTTCAGCCCCCTCCAGAATTTTCGTAAGAGCCTACATAACCTTAGCAAATAAAACAAAGGATATTCTCAGACTAATCTGTTGTGTCGAATTTAGGTATTCCTAAATATTGCAGGTTTGTATCTTTTATACGAACGTCGACTTCGGCAGGCTGGGATGGCGAAGCGTGGGCGACGAAACCGGACTTCAGAATGCTGATGGAGTTTTCACCATGTTGTGTTGACAGAGGAAGATCAGTACAGAAATTTATGTTACATGGAGTGACATGCTTACATACACCTTTATCTAAAGTTCTTTTAACAAAATTAAAAAAATGTGGCAAATCGTTCAAAGTGTATGGAAGATACCTTTAGAGGCCTAGAAGCGCCATCCATTTTTATTTTCATAACTGAGTGTATTGCGCGCATTGTGGCTGACAAATTTGACAGATTTCAGTACATCTTCTGAACGAAGCTAAGAAAATATGGGCTTAATCGTAGAGAACGTACAATAAGAGGCGTACTTGATCAATTTTTCTCAAATTTTAACAAAACGGTGGAATTTCGAAAAATCGAACAATTTGTATGGATGGTACGGGAAGAGGAATGACAAATTCACAGATTTTTATTCTCGAGGAAAATTTTAAATTTGGAAAGTTGATCAATTTATATGGAATTTACCAGGCGGGGCGGGCCGATACCTCTCTTATAAATTTATAATATAAATATTAAACTGTGAAAAATGTTAAGCCATTTCACAAAGTTTTACGACAGTTATCACATCTACCAGCTAGCCAGCCATCCAGACAGACGGACTTCACTCAATCGACTCCAAAAGTCATGTTTCATGATCCGTCTGTCTGGATGGCTGTGAAAAAAAAAGAAACTTAATACTTTAAGCGCTATAAGTGTTACATTTTCGGCCATATAAACGAATAATATAATTCATGGAAGGTCGCCGGCATGAACGGCTTGTAATGCGTTAAAGTCGGAGAACATGTATTTCAAAATGAGGCGACAGCGATTTTGAATATTGATATGTTAGTTCAGGGATACTGATATACTACTTTGGGTTGCTTCATTGTTCTTAGCAGAGGAATATGTACTTTGAGTGGTGAAGACATAGCTGATTGCTGAATGTCTGGAATTTTAAGATGTGAGTCAGGGTGCAATCAAACCGTAGTATCGCAGCGCTTATAAATGGAAAAGGTCAACAGAAATGAACGGATAATAAAAGTGCTGCATTTTTGATGCTACCAGTATTGTTGTAACATGTAATGGTCCAATACACAAACATATTGGTCATACATTAATGCCGTAACTCATTAACTATGGATGGTTGTGATATAAAACAATAACGCTGTTGCATTTGTATACCATTTCAATAACTTTTTAACTGCGACTTAATACGATATTCTTGCGTAGGCTTGTACACAGTCTAATAGACCTAAATTTATCAAAAAATGAAAGCGCTTTCATTAGTCGATTGGTTGCTATGGCAGCGTAAACTTGGTAACATTTCGAACGTCTATCCTTATATATAAAAATGGATCCATTAATTACAGGGCTCCGCAGGCACAAAGAGTTCATAGGCATCTGACTTTAAATTCAATAAAGGATTCCACTACTTAATTAACTCCACTTATTACCCATATTAATGCTCTAAATGGTGAAAGTTAATAAATGCTCAACTCACGAATCTATGGCAAATGTGCATGTATGCACTGCGTTGTTGAAATCCATAAACGATTGTTTCCTTTCTCTAAAACAAAAAAAAAAAAAAAATAAAAAAAAAGAAAAATATTTTGCATTTTTTATTAACATCAAAAAAAAAAATATAGTATATCAAGTTTCGGGTAAATTCAGAAACTGTCACAAATGTAAAATCTGGTAATTTTTAATTACATTATAGCAAAAATTTATTGAAATTTTTCAATTTGCATTTTTAAAGTCGGCATTATTCGACAATATTGCTCTTATTCTAAACGTTGGAAAGATGTTATGATTCATTGAAATCTTGGAATTAAGTAGTAAAAGTGTTGCATTTGCTATCATCATAAAAATGTTCCTTCCAACTAAGGAATTACCAGCACCTCGGCATGCTGTTTTCGCAGAACATCTATGTGTGAGAACGAATTTCATAAGCACAACATGCAGTAACAGCAGGCGGTCCAGCCGGAAGTGTTAGACAGACAGATTGTAATTTACAACATTTCCAACTTCCTGTGCTTGAACACAGACCGCGGTTTGCTTTGTACTTCTTGCTTGGATGGTTTTAAATCGACTTCTGGTGATACACACACACACACACACCCATATATACACATAACGCTGCTCCTCTGGACTTCATCGCCCTCTTTACAACCACATAGGGATTTTCAGCTGCACCACTTTCCCTTGGTCTATATATTTATGCCCTCAAAGTCATGAAATAATGTTAAATTATTGCTTTCCATTTACTGCAATTTCTTAGCAGCTTCTTCGTTTACTTTTTAAAAGTTTTCTATTTCATTTTACGCTGCTTGCTGTGTCTGACAAAAATACATTCAAGAATTTTCCAAATTTATTACTAAATTTTAATAACTATTTGCCGAATATCGACCTTTAATCCATCTATGAGTTTTCTTTCCACTCCTGCCCTAACGTCTATATGAGTACTTCGGTTGCAAAGTATCCATTGGTGAGGAAATTGCGGTTTGCTTTTGCATTAGGAATGATTGTAGTACATATTGAATTAATGGGAAATCTGAGAGAATTTTCATTGAACTTGACAGTGATGTTCAATTATGGAGACTGGTCTTACACTAGGAAGTGAAATGCACAAATTTAGTGATACCAATGGAAGATAGAAGGCATATCTTTTCTTTTTTTTTTTTTTGAGGGAGACAGGGAGAATTATATGATGCGCCATATTAAATAAGTTCAATATAATTTCTTATGTTGAGCAATAGCTGCTCCATATTAATATATAAATTTGAAAAATGTGAATTTTTGATATTCCCAGCCAGAAAGATACGTACTTTGACTGATAGTATGCTCGCAAACTTACTATAGGTATATTTCGATAATTCACCTTAACTATTGGAAGAAAATCAGCTCAACTAAACCTGAAAATAACAAAAGAAAAAGAGTAGTATTGAAAACCACGGAATGACTGAAGGGACAGTACGTCACACTGGACAATTTTTGTTCATCTTATGAATTTGACCAAGAGTTACTCAATAGAGGTTTGATGGTGATCGCCACAATGAGAAAAAATAAAGATCATTCCACCAGAATTATTAGAGTGCAAGCCTGCTCCTTTATACAAATCAGCTTATTCTCTTACACGGACACAGCACTAATATCTTACGTTGATGGAAAAGATAAATTCACAATTTTTAGAGAGTTCTACACACGTAGAGTAGGTCCAGTTGATCCAGAGCCAAATTTTATTATTATTTCATGTTCTAATTCAACAAAAAGCAAAAGGAGGCGGTGACTTAGTTGATAAGACGCTATCTGGTTACATTTGCAGACGCAAAATTTCTTGTTGGCCGATAGCGGTTTTCGTGAATGTTTTTGTTCTATCTTTGTTTATAATGAAAAAAGGATCCTATGTGAATCATCGTTCGAGGATTTCCGAAACGGCATCATTACGTGAAGAGAATCAATTCTCTTACACAATATTTCAACGGGCTTTATCAAATTATTTACCACAGCAGCAGAAAAAATGTGAGTTCTACAGGGTGTCCGTCGGGAAAGTATACTACTTTATTTACAATTTTTGATTAAATGAAGGAGAGAGGATCTTATATTGATAAATGTTTTATGTAATGTCGGCAATTATATATGGAATACATATCAGATAAATGTCCGCCTCTGTTAGCCTCACAAATGCGAGCCCACGCGGTATTTCATTAATTTCATCACGAATGTTTTGTTTGACCTGCTCAAGCGTTTCTGGTTTGTTTGCATAAACCTTGCTTTTCAGATATCCCCACAAAAAGAAGTCCGGAGCAGTCAAATCAGGTGACCGTGGAGGCCAATCAACATCACCATTTCTTGAAATAACTTGTTGTGGAAAGAGGTCTCGCAGTAATTCCATTGTAATTCTGGCTGTATACGATGTGATACCGTCTTGCTGATACCACATTTTAATCAAGCCTAAAGCATGCAGTTGTGGCGTCAAAAAGTTTTCAATCATATCACGATATCGCTCCCCATTGACAGTTACCGTTACGCCGTTTTCAGTTTCAAAGAAGTAAGTGCCAATGATTCATCCTGATCAAACTGCACACCAGACTGTCACTTTTAATGGATGCAAAGGTGACTGATGAATAATTTGAGGGTTTTCCATTGCCCAGAACCGAATATTCTCTTTATTCACATATCCATTCAAATGAAAATGTGCCCCGTCACTCATTATGACTTTTTCATGAAAATTGGGGTTGCCATAGGCGAGCTATAACATCCTATTGCCGTATGTATGGCGGCGTAAATGGTCTTGTGGGAGGAGCTCTTGTATGAACTAAATCTTAAATGCAAAAGCAAATCCTTGTGCAAAATTGTGGCCAAAGTTGTTCTATGAACACCAAGCTCTAGAGCACGGCGTCGAATTGAGGTTGATGGATCGTTTTAAACACTTTCTTGAGCAGCAGTAATGTCTTCTGCCGATCTTGCAGTACGTTGTGGTCCATGCTTGGCCCTATCAGCTACAGACCCTCTTTCTTCGAAATCATTCACTACGTGATAAATAGTGCTTTCCGTTGGCACGTTGTTTCTCCCAAAACTTTCATGTAACTTTTTCATTGTCACAGTAATCGATGATTGATTTTGATAAAGTGTTTTAACGACTAAAACACATTGGTTTATCGAATATTTTCCCATAATAAATTTGCCACGTCTCTACTTTACGACTGCCAAATATGAACTGTCAAGGATAATGTTTACTAAAATAGCGGAAAAGCAAAATAGTATACCTTCCCGACGGACACCCTCAAGTTATGATGGAAGGGTGAACGAATAATTGAGCTGATTTGCTTTTTAAAAAGCGAGCTAATTTATGTTATTTACAAAATGACAACCTCTAAACCAATACATAATTTAAATATAAATTTTCGGTTTCAAAAGTAAAGTTAAATAAAACACTCACAAAGCTATGATTTCGATCAAACTTTTATATCATTATAATGTTTGGATCTTGCCATTATGTACGAAATGCAATGACATTTACCTATAAATGATCGCCACTGAATTGGTTGCAGCAGTGGATCCTTTTAAGGTTCCTGCAGCGTTATTTTCGAAAAAATACGGCGCAATGACATCTCCAGACGCTAATGCGCACCAAACAGTCATTTTTTCCGGATGCAATGGCTTTTCCACAATCATGAGCGCCATATGCGAAAATTTTACTTGTTGACGTAACCACCGAGTGAGAAATGACATTCAAAGCTGAAGACAGTTTTGTTCAATTGAAAGCCCACATTTGAATCACATTCTTCGGTTGTTAAACGATCCAGTTTTGCCAGACCGGCGATTTTGAAGCCACTAAATGGATAACCCGTTATATATAAAATGTTGTTCCAAAATGATTATCAATCAAAAACATAAAATTGCTTTCACAAAACTTAAAACAATTAATTGCAAGTTTTTAAACATGAAAAACAAAACATTTTTATTATTAAGATTGTAACCATAAGGATTAAGCTTTTAAATTGATAACCGAATTGCTTTCACCTTACCTGGATTAAATGCCCCTTTAAAATCCATATTATTCACAGACGGTTTGAACACTACTGTATCTCATCATCTGTTACAGTTTCATTTTCACAATGCGGATTCTTTTGATGATTTATGTTTATCTGCACTTGCATTCATCTAAGGAAGAAAAACGTTGTAAGCGGAAATCAGCATCAATATTCTTAATCAAATAGTAAACTTCAATATTTCTTTCAGCTCAACAATTTAACAGCTTTTCCTCACCTTTGTTCATTTCAATATTCAGCACTCTTTGGCTTTTTTCTATTTCCACTGAATACTTATTAACTGGGTGAATCGGTCCGGTGCCAGTTACTGGCATCCATCGCATCCCATTTATTTCTGTGGATCTCTCCAATTCAGCGGTAATTTATTCAAAGTACATTTTTATTTGCAGACTTTTTAACATTTCCACAATAGCTTTTACCGAAATGCATACATTAGATGAAAGGAAACTCTTTGGATAATATGACTTCTAGATAACTTTTGAAAAAATTGAGGGAGGGAAATTCATGATTTGTAATTTACAAGTGGTATAGATTTGCAGATTTGTTCGATTTATGGAGGAAATTTAAGGTAAATTAAAACATATTAGATAACGAAATGAATTGGTGATAGTCTATGGATGAGGGCATTTACAGTAGCACAATACAGACCACAAGAAATTTTTGCTGATACTGTGTTAACATATATTATTTTTACTGATGATATTAACATTTTATGAGTGGAGAGCGACATAATGCTTAGAAAAAAATTGAAAAATGTAACATAGTTCCCAACTCGGTCAAATTCGATTTTGATGATTTTGGGTCTAAATATACAACTACACTTTTGTATTGGTGCAAAAGTGATCGGGATGCCAGAAAGATCGCTCAGACTATGTCCATGTACCATGGTACTATGTCCTTATCAAAAAAGCAAAGCAAAGCAAAGCACACAAAAGGAAGAAAAATTGCAATTTTCTGGTACCTTATCAAAAAATGTTGCTGTCCAAAGCACCCAAAAGGAAGCAAAATTACAATTTTCTGAGCCTTCCACTTAGAAATTATAGAGCATATGTTGATTTCCGCTGAGCCAGCACATTTGTTTGGCTGCTATCCAAAGAGGAAAGAAAATGCAGTCTATTCTCATTTGCAGTACAAAGTTTACTGAACGTATATTGAAGTATATTGAATTTAGTGTAACTGAATGAAAGACATGAATCTGGGAATATGTGCGCTAAATTAGCCAATTCGTATGGGAGTAAGTCGACTGGTCAATTTGTATGGAATGTATTGTAGTGGGTGTGACGATGCCGTTTATTTGCATACTAAGAACTAAGCTAATCAAGCCCATGTTTTGTACCAAATTTGACTTAGTTCAGTACCACTGCTTGAAAGATATGTGCCTAATTACGAGGTATGGTCAAAAAATAACCGTTATTTTAAATTTTTCTCAAAAAGTATTTATTTATTCATCAATATCTAGTTTATTTCCTTTAAAGTAGTCCCCCTCAGATATAATACACTTGTACCAGCGTTTCTTCTAATCCTCGAAGCACTTCTAAAATGCACTTTTTGGTATCGCCAACATCTCCTGCTTCGATTTTTCTTTTATCTCCTCAATCGTAGCAAAACGCTTTTCTTTCATCGGTGTCTCCAGTTTTGGGAAGAGGATGACCGACTTAACCTGTATATTATTGGCTTCAGTGAAATTTGGCACATGTAATGCATAAAATAAACTTGAAATCCACACATACAAACTTTCGGATTTATAGAGATTAAATTTTTCCCCGAAAAAATTTCTAATTGGTAGGCTGCTACGACTCAAATTTTCGTCAGTTGTGGTACAATATGAGAAAATCGGGCGCGATCTTTCTGGTTCCTCCCATACAAATTACTTAATTTAATCCATATATCATTCCATTCATCCATATACTCCTATATTTCATTCTATTGCAGTATATTCAGTATAGCTTAGCAAGCTTATTACATTTTATTACTCAAATGAAAGTGATCTGATTTGTCATGTCTTCCGCCTCACATTTAAGGTTATGTATTTTTCGATTTCAAAAGTAAGGTTCAATAAAACACACATAAAGCTATAATTTCGATGAAACTTTTATTTCATTATACTGCTTGGAGCTTGCTGTTATGTACGAATTACAATGTTATTTAAATGACCGCCTCTGGATTGGCTACAACAGTGAATCCTTTGAGGTTCTTCGAGCGTTATTTTCCTCCAGAGTATAAGGCGCACCAAACAGTTACTTTTTGCGGATCTAATGGGGTTTCCACAATCATTTCTGGGTTCTCCGAGCCGACAATTTTGCTTGTTGACCGAGTTAAACATGACCTTCATCGCTGAAGAAAATTTTGTTCGATTGAAAGCCCTCGTTTGAATCATCACTTTTGTACTAAGTTCTAATTATTTTTACTCCTTTTTCAGTAGTTAGACGATCCATATTCGTAATTGCAAAACATTTCACCAAATAAATAACATTTCAGATGACAGGTATTTAACAGCTGACAGCATTGCCAGATCGGGGATTTTGAAAGCACCAAACGGATTTTGCCTAAATCTGTTATTCTCTATAATGTCTAAGCAGTCAATAGTCAGCTGTAATAAGTAACTTCAGCAGTTGTAATTTTGCTTTTTCATTGTTGAGAAGAATCTTAATTCATTTGTTAAGAAGAATCTTTTGCCAGGTTTTTCACGTCCATTCTGACACTTCACACACTTTTGCACCGATGTGAAAGAAAGTTGGATGAAGGTATTTGCAAATTAGTTAACATGACCGAAATTTCCGCGCTGGTTGGTAGACATTTTGACTAAAATTGCTGTTATCTGAAGTTTATGTGTGAGTGTATATGAAATTATTGAACTCAAGACGGTTTACATTGATCGTTATAAATATATTTTTTTTGAAAATGTAGCAAAATCTGCGCTTTAAAACTTAAAAGTTGTCGTTTACGAAAACAATTCACTTTCATTCGTTGTAAACTAATTAATTTCTATAACGAAATGTAGGTAAGTCATTAGGAATGCAAAATGTGTATTTTATAAATATATAATAGATACTCCCATTCCTGAGGGAAATATGAGTTATAATAACTTAACGCGTTAGAATTGTTTTGGGTCTGAGCTCATATATATGAATGGTGGCGCTTGTTCAGTTATAGTTGCACATACATAAACTTTATTGATCCACTGTATGTAATATATAGCTTGAAATCATTATTGTTAAAGTATCTGGAATATGTTGCTGGTATGCAAGATGCGTTCATGTTATTTTCCTTCCTTCGATTTTTCCGTTTTTCTTGAAGAAGTCAAGCCATATGTTAGTTTTGTCCTATGCGAAATACTCGTATCAGTATGCATGTGTATACGATAAGTGTGTAAGTGTAACAGCATGTGAGAATGTGCGCAGTAAATCCTTGAAAAAGATTGAATGCAGGTCTACTGCATATTTGCTTAAACACACATACCCTGGCACATATACATATGCAAGCTTTTGACTGGCACAGCTACCCTTGCATACTTCAAAGTGTTAAATGTATTTGTTTACGGGTATACAAACCATAACCATGCTAACATAAACACTGGGATGTGAGTGGAGTAGTATACTGTAAGTGGAGTGTTTGTAACACATTCACTTTTAGACACTTTTGTGTTCTAAAAACACAAACTCCCGTATACACAGGCGACGCAGTGTAATTGCACAGGCCCTCGTGATAGCGGGCATTCCAAATGGACTTCAAAAAGTTTTCGTCAATGTATGTCCCTTATTTAGCAGGAGTAGATTTTGCTCTTGTTAGAATGTCTTGTTAATGACATTCTCTGAGCCATCTTTCAGAAAATATCCTCAGAGGAGGTGGTGAAGAAAATATCCAAAGGCATTACATTTGTTTTTAGCCTTTTCATCCGAGCATAGTAAGAAAATGGATAGGTTGCATGTTTGTAGTTTTTTTTGTTTTGCTCCGAACTAAGGCCCCGCAAGTAAGCTTTGCGAAACAATTGTTCCGCTGCTGAGAACGAGGAATGGTTGCTTTTAATTTTTTCCTGAATGTTCAGTGTAGTTTCAGTACGTCTGTATGTGTTGTGTTGAAAATATGAAGTGATGCTTATCGATAGTGAAATATGATATTGGATATGATGTTGCAAACAATACTTGAACTGAGCCAAAAGATCAATATGCACAGATAGCAGCCATAATTTGTTATGACAACAACAAAAAAAGAAATCCATTTCAATAAATTACAAAAAAAAAGTAAAATTTCACATACACATACCGTATGTATGTATGCAACCTTATTATAAGTACCTAGAAAATGTTGGTGTTAGGTTGACCCGAAAAAAAAAAAATGTAATCCAAAGGTTACGTGGACCAAAATAAATTCATGATGTATTTTAGATATTCAAATTGTAAATGATAGAAAAGTATTCATTAAAAGTCAACAACTTTTTAAAAATGGTGCAATTTTGTAAATCAATTTATAATTAGATCTGAAATTCATGGGCTATGTGAAACGTAGCAACTCAAAATGGAGACTTTGAAAAGTTTGAAAAGAAAAACAGGAAGATACAGATGAACAAGCTCTGAATTGAGACCCTACGGATATAATAGAAGATACAAATTGGGGTTTCCAATATCGGTATCTCGGAAAAATGTTGTCAATCATACTCATTCTGATATTTCGCATCAACTAGGAATATTCACCTGAGACCCCGTGCATGTGCATCTAAGCATATCTGTCCGTGAGATACGCTAAGATCTATGGGAATGTCATAGAGTTCGAACTGCCTGAACAAGAAGCACAAATTTCCATTCATCCGCGTGCCTGGAGATCACGATAGATTTCACAATGCCGACACAGGAATCTGTAATTTTTTTACAAGTTCTAAGGTAACCTAAGTGCTAAATGGGACAAAACTGTCCCAACTCACATTTTCCAACTGTTTAAGGGACCAGCCTTGCTGTGGGCTTGAGCATAAATATTCTCAGCACAAAAAAAAGTCAATCCGATTTATAACGTATGATAGAAAACGTATGATGAAAGCGATTCATTACAAAAATGGACCAAGACCGTATATTAAAAAGATATTGTTTTCGCATTGACCTTTTTTTTGGTGATAAATCAATGCGCTGTCCATCATTTTATTGTTTCCCATTGTTACAAGTGGGACGAATTGGTATACACCAATAAAACTAGATACGAGTATAAGGATTAAACACATCTTTTGAAAAATGATTTCCAATTGCTAATTAAAAGCAATGTATTCTAACATCCGGTGGATATTTGAGGGATCATGATATGATGACAACCATGACAAAAGGAACAATATTAAATCAAACGAAAGATATCAATCAAGAAATGCATGGGTTAAATTATGTAACTCCAATAGGAGGTACCTGAATATCCGTTTGATTGTTTTCACATTTTGCCAATTTGCCAAATAATTTACATAAAATTAAGTTACGACAGTATACGAATCAGGGATTAAAAGAGGAAACTTATAGATTAAATCGATCATTTTTATGGGAGGTACTGGAAAGGCGGTACCATATCACTGAGGACTGCAATGCAAGATGAGTTGTGTATAAACACCGACTCAACCAAATTTGTCCAATCGTATTTTTTTTAAGTATCTGTTGAAATTCCACACTGTCTGCTTCAAAAACTATCTTAGTCACTTTTTCTGAAACACTCTCAAGTTTTTTGAGGACAAAATGTCTAATGGAAGGACGGTTTGGTCTGAGAGATTACTAAATAGTTTAACTGTAAGAAAAGGATTGCAAAATATTTTACGCATAAAAACAAAATGAAGTCGTCTTAATTCAACGTTTGTGAAAAATAGAAAATTTGTTCATGTTTTAGGGAAAGCTATCACCGCTTCAACGATACCGGAACAAACTGTTCAGGAATACATTACATTTTTATAATGATCCGAAAGGCACATGTTAAATTCAATTTTGACTTCCACACTGCCACAGTGGCAGTGGCATCCACTCTGTGTTTTACATGTTTTTCTTTTTCATAAAATGGGTCATATGTTTCGCAGATACGCAATTGCGTAGTTGTAACAGCACTTACAAAACTTTAACACCAGTTTTCTATAAATGACGACGTAATTTGTAAAAAATGTCATTCTTTGAGATTTTTGATTTTCCTGTTCCAAAGAGAACGTCAGAAGAGGTAGTGGTATATTTTTCCATTCACAAATATTTCAACATGTTAAACATTTCTATAATTTACTTTGTGATCTTCATCAATTTATGCCTCCAGGGGAAGAATATTGGCGTATAGAATATATTTTGTGTGATGAAAGATCGTATGCACTTCTTATTCCAGATTTTTTCAATACCGTATCGCTAAAAATTTGCTCACCTATACCCGGAGGAATGAAATTATGTTCCATCTGATGTGGCAAAAATGTAAGGAAGAAAGCGTCCAGGTTACCAAACACGTTTTGATCAAATGTACGAGGGCAGTTCCAAAACTAGTGGACCTGATGCACAGATGGTGCCAGTAGGTCGAAAAATATATTTTGGTGAAAATTGGCACCCTTACAAAACATATGTTTTAAGTTTGAAAGCGCCATGTTGTTCAGTATTTTTATTTAAGCCATCAAAAGTTAACGATCTCTGTAAATTTGTAAACATGGAAAAATTGATCACCGTTATGTGATTCATTTCAAGGGTCCCATTCCAACCAATATTAAAGCCGAGCAAGATTCTATTCTGGAGGAGTCTGCTCCTTCGTTTACGATTGTAAAATATTGGGTAGCAGAGTTTCGATGAGACCGTACAGGCTGCCAAGACGAACACCGTAGTGGTCGATCGATTGAGGTGTCCTCGCAAGACACGGTTAAGAAAATTCACAAAATGGTATTGAATGATCGTCGGCTAAATGGGCGTGAATTAGCTGAAATTATAGGCATTTCAAAAAGTGCAATATATCGTATATTGACTGAAGATTTAAAGATGAGAAAGCTGTGCGCAAGATGGGTGCTGTGCTTGCTTTCAATAGAGCAAAAACAGCGTATTGAAGATGTTTTAGTAGAGTGTTGGTAATGTTCCACCGCAATAAAGCTGCATTTTTGCGTCGATTTATAACCATAGATGAGACATGGGCCCACCATTTCACAACTGAGACAAAATAACGGTCGGAGCATTAAACTGAAATAGGAGAATCATGTGCAAAGAAGGCGGAGACGGTTCTGCAGGCAAGGTGATGGTGTCTCTTTTTTCTGGGATACGCATTAGATTTATTATCATCAGACTGAAAAACCCATCAACGGCGATTGCTATGCTATTTTATTGCACGTTCAACATTTAAGTTTAAAGTTATGGAAAAAGGCAGCATTTGGCGAAAAAGACAATGTTCCAGTTCTCACATCCACGATGGCCAAAATTAATGAAATAAAGTTCGAATTGCTTCATCACGTACCTTTTTCGCCAGATTTAGGTCCATTATACTATTTTCTATTTACAAGCTTGAAAAACTTTCCAAACTTGCTGGTAAAATATTTGCGAACAATGAAAAGGTGGAGTCTTAAATAGTTTGACAGTTCTTACCATAAACAGGGTATAGAAGCTATTGAATATCGCTGGAAAAAGTGTATCGAATTAAAAGGAGATTATGTTGAAAAATAAAGAAAATTTTTTCCAATTTTTTGGTGTCTTCTTTATAAGGTTGGCTATTTTTGGGGACGGTTCTCGTATTTCATGATTTTTAGTAAGTCGGCTGAGCCATGTCCACCCAGACTGGTTGTTACACATGATGGCTGGTGTAAAATTTTGTGATTAATTTTCGGAACTTAAATTTGTATTTGGGTTTTGAACCATAATTCTTGGTGAGATCCATATATTATCTGGAATTGTCTCAACCATTCTGGTATCACAATGTCTCTCTGCAACGTCTGACACGCAGATTGCAGCAACCTGAATGTTTGTCTTTTAGTTCGATTTATAACTCTTTGTAGAATTTGATAAAATTGATCAAGTAAGCATGCCTTCTTTCAGGCACCTCCCACACAAAAGACAATGGATTTTTAGGAGACGAAAATTGGCCTCATTGTTGCGCTCCTTCTCATGCGTCCCATACAAGATTTCCAATTTTTAAAAATGAATCTTTTTACACTGTGACTTCTGAATCATCATCAATCATCATCATTTCAATGTTTTGTCATATCTGGCGGAAATGTGTAAAATCGATCAGGTGACCACGGCTTTTCTGGTACATCCCATACCAATGACCGATTTAATCCATATATTTTTAACTTCACATTTGAGAAACATCACGCGTTTGCATACGGACTGCAGGACCATGTCAAATTCGGGCCGCCCCATACAAATTGACAGATTCAACGAAATTTAATTTTATCCCAGTAGATCCAAACGTCCCATACAAATTTAATCTCTACACTCCTGTATTCTTATCTTTTATACAATTGTACTAAATGTAGTATTGTGTATTAGCTCAGAGCAATTGTTGATAAGAATTCAACGATTTTACTATACCTATACATTTTTTCGCCATTGACTGAAATTTCTGTACTAGTTCTCCTACTAATTTACCACGTTTTAGCATGGAAACCTGTGTGTTTAAGTTTCTTCACACTTATTGAAAATTCCATGTCTGTGTTAAGTTTATATGCAATTTTATTTCTGAACTGAGTTCCCTTTGACTGGAAGCGTAATAACCTTTTGTATTTGTATTCCTGTGGAATCGTACTCGTATTCGCGCTACGTAATGATGCCGTTCCCCTACCGATACACTTTTGTGTTGCTGTTGATTCCCCGCATACAAAATTGAAAATTTTCAATCTTCAACTGCATCTTTTCATTCATCACAACCTCCGTTACAAGTCTTTGATATGCTAGCTGTTGTTAGGTTTTGTAGATTCAGTGGGTAAATGCAATTTTTTCCATTTCGGTTTGTGGCAGTATTTATTGCTAATATCTGCGTTGCAACATCCCACAACACTATTAAGATTTAACTGTAAAGCCATTTAACACTTTTCGTACCACAAGCTTTAGTTATTCAGTGATTCGCAGTAAATGCACACACACATATCGTATATTTGAAACGGCATATGAATCGCACAGGAGGGTATGGCCTGACACCGCGGCTGTTAGATTTCCGTGTGCGTGTGATTTATGTCTCCTAAAAGAGTAGTTTTAAACACGATTTTCAATATAACCGAGATGAGGAACTTTTCATTTAAATCCATTAAAATCAAATTGATATGTTAAAATATCATTATTGGAATCGATTCACGAAGGCCGGTTGGTGTGAGACTATGGTTGAACAACAAATATTTCTAAAAATGCAATACTATATTTTACTTGAAGGCGGAACTATATACACAAAGAAGAACTATGACTGTAGAACTATGAATCCGGTGGCATCTTTGCATCTTTTTGTTTAGTAGAATTACAACAGTTTTATTTTCAAGAATAATTTATTCACAGTAAATGGGCGTCTCGTACTCATATATTTACACCGATATATGAATTGCAAGGGGTTGTTTGGCCAGATGTCGCGACTGTTAGAATTTTATTATTATTACTACTTTTTTTAATTAGTATAACTACAGGTCTGGAGGGTGTGATTTATGTTTTAAATACGATTTTCAATATAACAAAACTTAGAATTTTTTTTTTAATTTAAATTGAAATATTAAAATATCATTATTGGAATCAAATGAAGTACATCGTATGAAAACAAATACCATACGTAGTCTACGTATAGATTTTAAATAATTTTATAGCCAATGAAATATCCAAGAGAATGTATATTTGCCAGAAGCTTGGACATCCAAGAACATTTTGCGACATTTAATAATAAAAAAAAAAGAATAAGGTATATTTGATTTGGAGAAAAGTGATGAGAAGTCCTGAGATAATTGATGCGTGATTTAAGCAAACATAAGTAGAAATGTCCAAGGTTCACTTGTGGTCGCTTACAGGTGTTTTTAAAATGGGATGGCTAATCCACAACTATATATGGTTTTTATTTAATGAATAAATGATCAAAAATATTACAAAATTCCAAACAATTTGTAAAAATGAGGTTTAGTTCTTGTGGAACCAAATCCTTTTCTAGTGTTCTACTTGTCCCACTTTTTTATCTGGCATAAGATGGGATGGCTACCTTCACAACTACGTATTGTTTTTATTTAGTTTTACTAAATGATCACAAATACAGGGTGGCGCAATAGAACGTGCATATTTAAAAAATATGTTAAAAAATAAATGCGAAAGGTGTGGTTAAAATAAATCTAAGGCATTGTAGAGTAATAAATGGAGTTTATTTTTTAAAAATAACATCATCTAAATGGTGACCCTCTCTACGACGGCACTCCTCTAACCGCAAACGAAAATTATTGAAAACTTTCTTCAGTAATACTGGTGTAATGGCTACCATTTCACCACGGACATTCTCCTTGAGCTAAACGATGTTTCTTGGATTATTACTGTAGACTTTGTTTTTGAGGTATCCCCACAAAGAAAAGTCAAGAGGCGTCAAGTCTGGACTACGTGGGGGCCATGGGATATCACCTCTTTTCGAAATCAGTCTGCCAGGGAACATTTGGTTCACCACCGCCATGGAGTCATTTGATGTGTGACAGGTAGCTCCATCTTGTTGAAACTAAGTTCTGGAATTCACTATTCTTGAACTTTCAAATTGTGGAGCCAAAAATCCGCCCAACATCTCAACATAGCGTTCCGTATTAACCGTGACGTTTTGGCCCCGCGCATTTTCGAAGAAAAAAGGACCAATTATTCCTCTGCCAGGGATTGCTTCCCATACTGTGACTTTAAGACTATGCAATGGTTTCTGGTGTTTGATTTTGGGATTTTCACTGTTCCAGTAACGACAATTTTGACGGTTTACGAACCCATTCATAAGGAAATGAGCCTCGTCAGAGAAAAGGATATTGTCAAAATTGAAAAATCGATTTCATTAGCAAATGCGAGCCTTGCTATGAAATCAGACCCTTTAAATTCTTGTGTTAATTTCAGCTTATATGGATGCAGTTTAAGATCCAATGTTAAAATTCGTTGCAAACTTCGTTGCGAGTCGACATTTGTGGATTTCCTCGTACTGACTCCATAACTCCCTCAACATTGTCTTCGGTTCTAGATGTTCTTGGGGGACCATTTGGTTATGGTTTAAATGTTGAACCGGTCTCTTCAAAACGCTTTACCCATATTTTAATTAAATTAGCACTCGGAGCTTCACTAATTCGCCGTAATCCATATTCAGCACAACATAGTCGCCTAGTAGCAATATATGAACGAGAGTTCTCGTAAAATGCGCGACGCTTCCCGTCGAAGTGATTCATAGCGACTAAAACTCCATGAGCCCGCCAACACAACGATGTAGGCGTCCCCTCGCCCACGCCTTTTCTACCACGCAAAAAAAGATGATGCAATATGCACGTTCTATTACGCCACCCTGTATTACAAAATTCCAAACAATTTGTAAAAATGTGGTTTAGTTCTCGTGGAGGCAATTCTTTTTCTGGTGTTCTACTTGTCCCACTTTTTTATCTGCTGACGCGATTTCAATATTTTTCAATATATTTCGAACTTAAGTTGCCGTTGACTATGGGATATTCTTGAGCAAAATTTTATTGGAAAAATTGCAAAAACCGCATAGAGAAAAATAACATAACACTTTTTAATAAGTGTTTTTTTTTTTTTTTGTGAATTGCTTTCATTTTCCAATCTTCTTATGATGTAGTCACAGTATATGAAACCTTTGCGCCAATAATTTTTTATTGAAAGTAGTACACAAAGTTTCTGACATGTGAACTAACTTACAAAACTGGTTCAAAATTGTGCGGTGTGACAGAAGAGTCACGATATGTTTTAATGCATAATAAAATAAGCACAATTATGACTTTGCTGAAGTCCTCGACTTTCAAGTTTTAAAACAACCATTGATTTTTACTAAATCGGTCGATTGTATGTGGAACCCCAAAGAGCATGGCAATGCAATCCATTTTCAATCGCAAAACTAAATATACTAAATGCCTCATGATCAATGCTAAAAAAACAGGTTACTGCAGTTTAAAAATTAGAAGTTACAGGAAAAAAATGAATTTAGGAAAACTTGTTGGTTTATGGGAAGATACCAGAATGGGTGGCGCCAATGCACTTAGAACTAAGTTTACCGAACGCATGACGTTCGTCAAATTACCGGAGGAGACGCGATTATTTATTCGATTTCTTTCATTATCGGTTTCTCTGAATTTAATTGTAATTTAGGTTGCTGCTTTCTCCGAATATGGAGTTAAAGGCAAAAAATTAAGTTCTGAAAATCGGTCAAATTATGTGGGAGACACCAGAAAGCAAAAACTTAATTTACAGTTCATTTATAATTAACGCAGTGGAAATAATAGGGAACAAGAATTGCGGAAATGGTACTGGTAGGATTGAACAGATATATAGGTATAACCGTTTACAATACTCGGATACAATGACAAGTTCTTAGAAGTTTCATAAACTTTTTGGTCAATTTTAGGGACTGGCAGCCAGTCTGCCAGCCAGACTATCTAGCGTTGCTCAGCCGACTTAAAGAATTATATTTCGTACTTTAGATGCTTTTTTTTTAACTTTACCTTTAAGATATATCAATGATGATTTGATCGAGCTTGGCGTTTTTTTTTTTTTTTGCTATTGGCTCGCCTGGGCTCTTCCATTAGGACGATTGGTCAAAACCATATACCCATGATTCGTCACCAGTTATGACCCTTTTAAGCAAATCTGGATCATCGTTGACGCCATTCAACAATTCCTAAGTGATGCTCATACGACGTTGTTTTTTAACAAAATTCAGCAACGAACTTCGCTGCTACAAGCTTCATGCCCAAAATTTCCGAAAAGATTGCATGGTATTAATACGAGGGTTGATCGGACAGTGTTTTATTTCATATGAAAGAGAATGAGAAAAAGGGGGGTTGTAGAGAGTATAATCCAATGATTTCAATTTATTGGCAAGGTTTTACCTTTTATTTCTGGCATTTACAAAATGGAGATTCTTTTAACAAACAGGGACTTTAAACGTTCAAATAAGTAGTTTATATATCGAATATAAAATGAGTACCGATAATTGGGCGATTGCTAGCTGAGAGTTAGAATACCGATTTATTACACTGCTAGAACGGTGGAGTGAAATCTCTTTCTTTAGCTGTGGTGGGCGTGTACTTAAAAATCAAAACTTACAACTATCAGGGTAAGAAAAACTTGTGCACGTAAACACATGACATCAGCCAACCGATATGCCGACATCCTCAGCAACTTCTCTTATTGTGATTCGACGATTCTTCATAACAATTTTCTCCACTTTCTCAACATTTTCATCGGTTGTTGATGTTCTGGGGCGTCCAGAGCTGGCGTCGCCATTCACATTTTCTCGACGTTCTGTGAAAAGCTAGGACCACTTGTAAACATTTTTTTGACACAGAGTACTCTTACCATATGCCACTGTCAACATTTCAAGTGTTTTTGAGCACTCAATTCCATTTTTTACACAAAATTTGATGCAACTTCTTTGATCCATTTTTTTCGGTAGCAGAAAATCGCCGAACAAGTAAAACACTTTTCGTATTTATGCCTCTCACAAACAAACTAAACATGTTATATGGATAAAACCGTCAACATATCTTCGAGACGAGTGTACCAACATAAAATTATAAAAAAGTAATAGTCGAAAGTCGAATGTAGGTAACCCGCGAAATTTGAAAATTAACTTTATTTTTTGAACACACCTCGTGTATAATCAGTATAAAAGGCGGAAATAATTCCCAAACAGTAACATTTTTACAGCTTCTACGAATGCTGTATGAGCATATATATTCCATGCTGGGAAGTTGTTTTTAATGGCATACAATTATAACAATTTACAGCTGTTTTAAAATTTGTTTCCCACCAAAAATTTATCTTGTATGATTAAGCTGCATTGAATTGAATGCATTAAAAAACTGATAAAAATATCATCAACTCATGCACCAATTTACGTAAGTTTTGAAAAGAATTGTATAGTTTTCACTGACTTAGCAGATTTGGTGAAAATGCACAGAAATGGAGACAGAAATAACAGAATCACTCCTATGATTATCCTGCTTAAAGTTCACTGATTATTATCCAAATTGTATTTTTCTGACATCTTTAGATGGTCTTTTTTTGCTGGACACATATTGTCTTCACCATATTATTTACTGCAAATTTATGTTCAATATTTATGCTTAAATAGCTTCATTTCAACAGCCTGTTTCTATAAAACGAGTCACTCATTTCGTTTGTCAAATAAATGGATAGCTATTTGTGTTCGTCCTTATAATTCGAATTCGAATAAGTTTTCGTTTTGAGGAGCTTTTATTTGTATTCTATGGGATTAACACAAAATCACAACTTTTGCGAATCACAACGTTTTGAAGAAATTTTGGAAAAATATGTAATAATAATATTGTTTTTTGAAAACTTGTTGACAAAAACTTTCATACGTTTTATAAAAACCTTGTAACGATGTCTTCGTTCACAGTCGATTCGTTCGTCGTACCGTTTTAAATGTTTTATTGAAAGAGGATATAAATTCATACAAATTATTTCTTTAATCATAAATTATTTCTTTAACCATTATACATTTTTATTAAGTCGTTTTAATGGCTTTGAAAAATAATTGAGTTTAGTGACGGTTGGTGATGCATTTGTATCATCGTTACTGGATACTACCTAGAAGATTGCAGCGGTGAATACTAAATATTTGTTGGTTTTCTTTTCTAAACTTTCCGTTAGCAATAACCCCGCGCTTCAAAGTAATGTCTAGTTTCTTGAAACCAGGTTATTGAAAGTTTTGCAATCCTTCCATAAAAAGCCTTGGTAAGTAACAAGCTGAACCATCTCGTTGAAACAATAAAGAATCAAAAGGAATTCTCTTTCGGTATAGTTCTGGAAAGAAAATCTCTTTGTAAAAAGAATCATCATCATAAAACCTAGTTTATATTTGAGATCAAATAAATAAATATGTTGAATAATATAAAATGTAGAAAACATGCGGACTGGGTACGTTCTGGTTTTGAATTTAGTTATCATATTATTTTAATATTTGTAAATAATATGTCGAATGAATATTGATAAGGCAAAATTTTCCAATTTCGTTGTTTAATTTCAGAGACTGTAGAGTTGTTCGCGATCCTCAGACACTTAAATCAAAAGGATACGGATTTGTGTCATTTATCAAAAAATCGGTAAGTTTGCGCATTAAATACATTCGGAATAAAATTTACTTCTGTAATATATTTTGTGGGATATTAACAATATGTCTGCTAAATTTGAAAAAAAGGTTATATAGATGAGAAGTTTAAACACTCTGTAATTAGAATCTCTAGTTAATATTGTGCATTAATATTGTAATTCACAAGCACATAATTGTTTGTCCGTTTATGAATTTAAAACTTTACAAGTTGTATTTTTGATAACGTTAAACCAAGGTGAATACCACAATGAATAGAATTGCCTTATTATTAAAAACACTTTGGTAAAATAAAAACGATACGTGTAGTCGTCCACTTCAATATAAATTGAGAAGTTTAAGGTAATTTTTGTACAGCGATTTACTTATGCATGTTAAACAAATTTGTAACGACAACCTTTATCCCTTACTACAATTTGTACAATTCTATGAAACACATTTTTGTTAACATTTCCACCTTAAAAAAAACTAATTCGTCGAGGAATATTAAAAAACAGGTACAAAAATCTCGGTTAGATAAACTGATTTACATATACCTTCATCCAAAGTCCTTTTACATTAGTGTAAAAGCAAGAAGGATGCCAAAAGGGGTGCACAAAGCAAAGTTTGCTTAACGTGTTTTTCTCGTTAAATTATATTGAATTTAGTGCTATTGAATAAAAGATATGAATCTAGTAATACATTAAATAAAATAAGGTAATTTGAGAGGACGTAAAGTCCATTGACGTCCAGTCAATTGTCAAATTGCACCATACATTATAATGCAATAAACTTGATAATAATTTAAATAACTTGGGGTTATAAATTTAAAAAATTAAATTTCGATAAAACTACCGATTTGTATGAGAGATACTGGAACGTGTCTGACAAAGCCTCTATTTTCACTTTCAGAACTTACTTCGTCAAACGTTTGATGTGTGCTAAATATTGCTAAATTCACAACAACTGCGTGAAAAATATACACAAACAGCTGAAATAGGTCATTTGAATGGGAGGTACGACAAAGGTCATGGCAACTTCACCCACTTTTATTATAATTATAAGAATTATAAGTCAATATATTTTCGCTGGCCCTTCGTAACTAGAAATTACAAAGGAAAAATTGAGTTTGGGAAAGTTAGCAAACTTGTATGAGAGGTACTAAAATGGGCGCGACAATGCAGTCGGTTTTAATTTCATAACTCCAGTTTGGTAAAATTTAGTGAAACTATGTAAAAATTGTGAACATATGAATATGTGGGAAAAATTTGACTTTTGTAAAGGACGTATCAGATGGGGCATGTTTGGCCAATCAACGTTTATGAATTTAGCCGAGAATTATAAATCAAAATAATGGTTACAAATTTAGGTCGCTGCAGTCTACGAATTAGGAGTTACAAGAAGAACAATCGGAATTACAAGGAATTACAAGAAGATAATTGGTTGCCATAGCGCATTACAATATACAGTTATATCTGTGGTCACAACCCATAACATCCTAAGTCTGTTTTTCAATATTTTCAGTACAGGAGTTTAAAGTTTTGAATCTTCACTGAAAATCAGGAGTAGGTGTTTTTTGGAAAACTTTGCTACAGATTCCAAGGAAATGAATTTCTTTACTTACTTGTTAACAAAAAATAGTTGCTTATTCTCGCAGTCAAAAGATGTTATCGAAAAAGACACTTAGGCTCAAAAAGTTCAAGTTGAGTTAGGCTATTATTCCAGATTAAATAAAAAACTTTAAGTTTGGAGAAAGACCTTAACTCAATTTATGTTTATCAAAAAACCAAATTGTAATTCGGAATAAGAGCTTAACTCAAGTTAGGAAAATAGAATAGTTTCTTTATTTTTTTGGATTAACGACTTAAGTTGATTTAGGCAAGATGAAAAAATAATATTTATATTTGTTGTAATCCTAAATTGACTTAGGCAGTTATGCCAAAACAGTTATTTAGAAAAATAACTTAAGCTATTAGGTTTTTTAGCATTAATTGCCTTCATAGAAGAGATACAAGCATGAAAAATTTAGAGGAAATAAATTTAGTTACGCTGAATACTATGGTCCTAATAACTCAATTGTGTCCTAACTCGAGTTAGGCTGTTACGGGTTGTGACCATAGATATAAATACATTTGACAAAATATTGAGAATTTTCTTATTATTATGCCCATCAGCCAGCCAACAAAAAGGACGTCAATCAGTCGACTTGAAAAGGCGTGAAAAGCATTCGGTCAAAAGATACACAGTATCGTATGACATATTCTTAATCTCGACGGGTGAATGTGTAAAAGCGGAGTAATTCGATTTACAACATGTTATAAGAATTTCTTTCTGATATGCCCACTTATATGGCCTACATTATAAACGATAGAAGAGACACAAAGTTCTACTACGGTAAAAATGGCCATACAAAAATTATTAGGTATTTGTTAAACACAATTTTCATTAAGTGATATTACATTGTAAGGTGATGTTGTGCCGATACTGGAAAGATCCATCCCGGACCATAAAGCTTTTAATGAACTCTCCAATTTGTAGGCCAGATTATTGAGAAATGTGTAAATATTTTTGACGACGATATATTATGTGTAAGAGTTTTTCGGGACACCTGCTTTCTTACCATAAATCTATACACCCTTTTTTAACTACATCTCGATAAAGTCACAATTGGGACAAATTATTTCAGTAGAAATAAATCCTTTAAAAATGATTTTTCCGAAACATTTTTTATTAATTATTCGTTAATTATAAGCGACATAGGGTAATACATGACAGATTAGGTTTTTATAAATCGAACTTCGACTCACCGATTTTATGTATGAAAAATTGAAAAATTCGAAATCGAATATGAAGTTATTGAAAAATCAAAAAGTCGACCTTTTTTTATTGAAAAATTTGATTTTAGTTTTTAAATGCTTTTTAATTATCAAATCTGTTTAATGTCAATATTGAGAAAGAGTGTTACTAAGTTTAAGATGCCAAACTCTAACGGGATTGCGTAAACATTTTTCAGAAAAGTTTCGATAACATTTTGACCAATATAGCCAGTTCAGAAGTCAACAATTAAGCGTTATATTAGCACAACAGAGTACCAAAATGTAAAAAAAACTAATTAGAAATTTTTAAAGGAAAATCAGTTAATTTGTACAAGTGGTTCCGGAACAGTGTGACAATTGATAAATTATGGAGGAAACTGTTGAATTTTTAAGGCGGCTACCAGAAGGCAACAATCAGGCGTTACATAGCAAGACAGTGGGCAAAATTTTTAATTAAACATTTTGGAGACAAATATTTATTGATTTGGAATCAACTGATTACCGCAACTGGATCAAAACTTATTATCCAGGCGACGTCAACCAAATTCCCTCCGCATCAAATCAAAGTCCCCTCCGCACGGGAACCGCAACAGCAAAGGTCGGGAACACCTCCGTTAGAGACAATAGCAATAAACACAGCGTGAATTTTAAATTACGGAACACCCGCACCACTCCACTGTTTCTTTCTCTTTGCCCTGAGGGAAAATCAAAAACACTTCTTCTTCTGACTTTGTCACGGCCTCGTTCTTTTACTGGCACTATCAAACTGATCACTGAACCAAACAAAAAGAGAATAATACCATCGAAACTTCTTGTGCATTTTGAAGTTTCTAGTCGATAATCGGTACATTTGCATATGTAGGTCAGGGTTGCAGGATTCATTGACACCAGGGATGAGCAACCCGTAGTCAAAGGCCCAAATCAGGTTGTGGCTGCGATTACCTACATATGCGAACAATGTTAACAAATCAGCCAATCTGTACAGATGGTTTCAGAAGCTGTAAACTATATGGCTATTTTCATTCTCAGATCTACCTTCATCCAGAGGGTGGTAGTTTGCCTGATTTGTCCGAATTAGTGGAAAAATAAAATCGAATTTAGTGGAGAATACGTACGGCCATTTGTATAGGAATTATCGGTAAGGTAATAGTTAATCTGTTGAATTCTTTCAAAATTTCATTACGGTTTATGATGTAGGTATCGGTTAAACTATCCATTCTTTAGTGTGAAAGTATGAAAACTGTAGAAAAATTTACCGAAGAAATGGGTTATATGTGAAAGGATGTTAATTTCAAAGTTTAATCTCATACAATTGCATTTAATTTTCGAATCTTGTTTTCTCTTCAAATGGAAAATCTAACTTAAATCCATTTATGTTTCCGTATTTTTTAAAAGTCACTCACTGCTACTTGAGATCATTAAAAAAATTGTTTGCACATGACCCGCCGTGAATCCGACTTCCACCAAAACATTTAAACTTTGGTGGAAGTGAAAGCACAAAAACATATCTCTGATAAAAATTTATTTTTGAAACTTTCATGATTTAATTTTAATATTAATTTGTATATTAAATCTGTAATTTTGTATTCAGTTGTTCAGTTAACTAAAATATTAAGTTTAATCAAAAACGTAACATTAAAATACTTTTCATCATAAGTATAAAAGTCAAAAAAAAAAATCACTACTTTTCGGATATCTTAATAAGTCAATTTTTTATATGTTTCAAAAGGTCGAAAAATCGGTATTGTGTGCCCTATGACATATGCGGAAAAGAACAAATTCAATTTTATAAGGGACCGTCTCCTTTGTGGGCATGGACATTATTGAATTGTACTAAAAAGTGCGATTTTCACTGGAAATATAAGGCAACTCTATGTATTATAAATGGGAAGAAACCGTTGTCACCACTCTGATTTATCTGGAAATGATCCGGTAACCCCATGCCACTGTGGACACCAATCCACGGTGTTGGTCCTGACTACTTTATGTCGTTCTGTTTTCAATATTTTCATATAAAATGCCCAAAATACGGACTATAATAGTTGTAATGCTCCTTTTGCTAACAATAATTCATCATATATTCTACATATAGTCGAGCAATCATGGGGAAAAATTAAAAAAATTGCTTTAAAATTTATATTCATATTTACCTTTCCTAAAATATTAAGGATTCACTTAGTTTTCAAATGAACACAATCACGTACATGCTAATAAGTTTGTTCGTAACGCTGCTGTAATTGAAAATCTCTACAGCAAATAAGAATTAAATAACTAATCTTGAAATTTCAAAACCCATAATGAGCTTTTAATTCAGACACATTAACACGTACATAATTTTTGAAAGAAAAAGTCAACAATAAACGCACATAATAATCTACAGTCATGTATGTAGGAGTAAGTATGTACTAAGTATATACCTATATAATGAACGTAACAAATTACGCAAACGATCTGGGGAAGGGTATGATGGGTACATGTTCACACATATAAGTCTACTTACATCCAAACGAATAAAACGGCCTGACTGAAAGGGGGGACACATGTGACATGAAGCATATTTAAGCCGAAAATCAAATAAATGACTGTGAATATATGACAAAAACGACACACACACACACACCCGCATCTACGTACAATTACATTCGTAAGGTATTTACATAATGACGACGAGGATGCGGATGAATACAATGATGACGAAAATTTCATATACGTACGTATTTATGCTTAGACGTTAAGAATGGTAGTATAAGTGTCAAGGATTATGTTGTATTTACACACTGTTGGTTAACGCATCACTGATTAAGATTTCAAATCAAAATTCGAATTCATACATTCTATGTTTTATTGCAGTCCTGTATGCAACCACATATCCGTACATAAGCACATACTCGTACATATTAATCATTGTCTAATGTAACATGAGTGAGATTAAAGTAAATGCATTTCAATTTTAATGCTAGTCAAATAATTTGGTTATGTAATATGCATATGCA
This sequence comes from Philornis downsi, assembly GCA_019455685.1. Taxonomy (NCBI): domain Eukaryota; kingdom Metazoa; phylum Arthropoda; class Insecta; order Diptera; family Muscidae; genus Philornis; species Philornis downsi. The sequence continues at coordinate 3,341,259 of JAHXMU010000118.1, read as the reverse complement.
AAATATTAGCATAAATTTCAAAACCTAATTATTTCAGTTTTTCAACAACAGTGTGTAGAGATGTGTATGCAAATCTGTGCAAACCTTGTATAATTTTGTATGTAGGATTTGCTCCCAAAGTCCGTAAGACCCTGTGTTTAGCACATTACCACGGAGCCTTTTGCAAGTAATTTTTATTTGTCATCCTGTCAACAGCTAGAAATATGGACTTAGCCAAATGAGTGTGCGACGTCCTGTAAGACAAATAAGTAAATATATAAACATTTCTGTAAAATAAATTATTTGAAATCTTTTGCGGAAAGTTTGTGCCTAACTCAGCAAAATTACTTAAAAGAGTAGTTGGTGGGAGCATGGAAGCTTTCATTACTAAATATTGGAGTACACCCACGATTATTGCATATTTTGTGTTAGACAAAGTTTTATGATCTTATAATTCAAGAGTTTCAATGCATCCCCACGAAGCTCAAAACCTGATTAATCCCATTTAAAAGCAGAGCACTCATTTCTCAGATTCATTTCGCTAAAGCAATTCTGTGCTCCAACGGAATTTTTTCTAGTCTGTGTTCTGTCCTAAAATTTGTATGAATATAATAATATAATCAGAAATATTCTAAAAAATTTTTGAATCCAATCGAATTTTTTTTTTTTTTTTTTTGTGTCTCGTTCGAAATTCTAAATTCCGGAGAATTTGCCTTTTTAAATTTACTTGGTACATCTTCAACCGAATGGTTGCCAACTGGCAAGCCAGGAAAATAACATCCAGAGGGAAGTACGATATATGTTAAAAAAATAAGGTGAATTTTCAAATATCGCTTGCTACGTGCATTTGAATTTCGATTATTATTATTTTTTATGTTGGGACACTCGTTTCGATGATATGTTGGCGGTTTTATCCATATAACATGTTTAGTTTGTTTGTGAGAGGCATAAATAAAGCAAGTATTTTGCGTGTTCAGCGATTTTCTGCTATCGAAAAAATGGATCAAAGAAGTTGCATCAAATTTTGTGTAAAAAATAGTATTATGTGCTCAAAAACACTTGAAGTATTGACAGTGGCATACGGTGAGAGTACTCTGAGTCAGGAAAAGGTTTAAAAGTGGTACAAGCTTTTCACAAAAGGTCGAAAAAATGCAAATGACGACGCTCGCTCTGAACGCCCCAGCACATCAACAACCGATGAAAATGTTGAGAAAGTGAAGAAAATTGTTGCGGCGAATCGTCGAATCACAATTAGAGAAGTTGTTGAGGATGTCGGCATATCGGTTGTCTCATGCCATGCCATCCAAGTTCGTTCCACAATTGCGGAATTTTGACTAAAAACAACGTCGTATGAGTATCGCTCAGGAATTGTTGAATGACTTCAACGATGATCCAGATTTGCTTAAAAGTGTCATAACTGTTGACGAATCATGTGTATATGGTTATGACGTCGAAACCAAAGACCAATCGTGCCAATGGAAGAATCCAGGAGCCAAGCTCGATCAAATGTTGAGGTATTGCTCCCTGTTTCTTCAGTTAACATGACGTAGTGCATCAGGTGTTCTTACTACAAGGTCGTATGATAAACAAGGAGCATTACCTTGAAGTTATGCGCCGTTTACGTGAAGCAATATGAAAAAAAAACGCCCGGAATTGTGGAAAAAAATATATGGCTTTTGAATCATGATAATGCATCGGCTCACTCATAAAATCAATACTTCCCGCATATGACGATTATTTGGCACAAATTCATACATATTCACACAACCAAAAGAATACGGCGTCAAAAGAAAATCATAATTGTGTCGAGGCGGTATGTTTACCATATGCCTGAACTTGCCTCAGGCATATTTAACTTAAGGCATAATCGACTAGCACTTACTGCTGGCGCCACCTGTTGGCAAACAACGAAAACTTGGATGAGCACCTAATAAGAAATTTGGCAATAGCCTGTAATATAAAATCTGATCAAGTGTGGAAAAATCGAGCGGATAAATATGCCGTTTCTGCTACCTCTCATACAAATTACCTACTTTCATCAATATAGTCCTGTTTTCATATCTTTCATTAAATTATACTAAATTTGCATTAATTCAAAACATTCCTTGACAAAAACCAGTGGTTGCAGGCTTATGTACATCAGTTCATCTCACTGAAATTTCTATAGAGGTTTTTATATACTAATTATATTGACATTTGTGATTCTCTACTACAGCTTTATTCTGTTTCTTGGAGAAGCGAATTCTTTTAATGATCTGATAGTAATACTTGCACTTCTTGGGTAATGTTCAGCATTTTAGTGTATTTAACCTGCAACTGACAGCATGGGATCTTGTGCAGATGTAGGTTCCCACAATGTCAAATGGGGGTGGGACTAATTAATGAAATGGATTTTAAAAATATTCGTACATCCACAATATTCGTATATCCTTTTTTCTTGTTTCTTTGTGTCTTGTCGATTTCACGTGTTTCCTTCGACTTATTTAATTTTACACATATTAGGCAAAAGTCAACAATTTCAAAACTATTTCACCCTTATCACTGGGGAATAAAATGGACCGCACAAAAGGGACTAACCACTGTAGCTTTGATCAATTGTTTACACAATTACGGCCAATTGGTTAATACGCCCAACATAACGCCAACAGACAAAAGAATCGTGTGATATTTGACAGGTGTTAAATGTTATACTTTTGCTGTGAAGAGAAGAAACACTTTTGGAAAAGCGTTAGACCATGCATGAAGGAAGGCTGGTAACAACGATTCAATTATATGAAATGAAGAGCTATTGAGGAGTGGTATTTGAAAGATATTTGGTAGGTTTTACAATTTGGTGCTTTTCATATTAAAAGTATTGCCGGAAAATGTACTAAAAATTTTTGCTACAGTTCTGCTAAATTCAGTTGTAACATTTTAATACAAGGTCTCTGTTGGGCTTCACAGAAACTGTAACTATAGGTAGTATATTCTAAATGAAAAAAAAAAATAAATGTGGTAGTATAATTATGGAAGCAATAAAATACAAATAAAATTGCACCAACCCTAAAGAACCAAATTTAAAGATATTGCATTATTTGCAAGTGTCATTTAGGTTGAAAACTTTTGCAAATTTCCCCTTGCGAATTCTCATTTTTCTACCACAAACCGTTTAATCACAACGATGTGAAAAATTTCCCGCATTCTTTCGTTTGATCATTTCATTTCAAAATTCGGACAATCCAGCCGCTATCAATTCTGCAGTAGTGCTTTGATTTGGTCCTTTTTGGTTTCTCTATTCTAGGGAATGCTGGAAATGCAAGCACAGGTTCAACGGTCTGTTCCAATATATGGTACAATTTCTATCGTATTTATGCATGAAATGTTGTTCAATAAATAAAGATAACGTCAGTTCGTTCTTTCTAATAAATCAATAAAAGAAGAATACAATAAAAGAAACTAACTGTACCAATGAGGATATATATAATTTGATATCGTAAAAGTGTAACACTCAGAAGAAAATGCTTAAATGCTACCTGCTACAACTGCTGAAACCGAGTTGATTAAATTAAACGGCTCATAGGCAGTAGAATCAGAGAACCAATTACTTAACCAAGCAGACAGACACACAACTGAGTATGCGCTAAATTATAATCTGTAGTGATCGACTACTTAAAACCCAATAACACTGTATAGGATGGATTCGTTTATTCACTTTTTAAGCGATAAAACTAAGTTCAGATGCACCATTTGTTCATATAAAAATATGAACCGATATTACTCACATTAAATAGAATAGGAAAGTGAGCCATTTAAACCATGTTTGGTAAATAAATAAATATTTTTAAATAATTATTGTGTCACATGTAAGCTATATATAATAAGATATATATAAGATAAGTTTAGGCGATCGATGTATACGCCACGTTTCCTATAAAGCTCACTTTTGTCTGAAGCAAAATAAATATGCCAAATATGACCGATTCCCAGGGCAAATGTGACCGAGAATTTGTGCCAATTATCTTCCAAATTATCTTAGCCGCAATGGTTAGTGCACGCGATTATCGTTTGCATGATCACGGATTCAATCCCGCTTACAACCTCCTATCACTATTCGAGCGGTGGTCGTCTCGGTGTACTTCTAGTAGTCGACATGTCTGATAAATGTTCCACAAACTTTTACTTTCGGAATCGTCGTTAAAGTGTAGGTCCCGTTGAGTGAGTACAAAATCATCACAGGAATGTGGAATCCCAAAGATAAACAAATTAAAACGTTTAAAAGTGCGTAGTTGTAACCGCTCTATTCTTGGGTTTAGAAATTCCTGGACTTTTTATGTAATCTCAGCCAATTCACGGGAAACCCGACACAGAAATAATTTGTTAATTCGATTTTAATGTCGTATTATTATTTCAAGATTATTAGTGTAAGCTCACCGAACGTGGGAAGATTTCCCATATCTCATGCCAAATGGTCACGCCATTCAACGCAATTTTTTTTTTAATCTTTCGAATGCATTTTTCTAAACAATTCAAATTTTTAGCATAGTTTTCCTGTCTGCAGGTACACCACAAGAAAATATCAGGGGCAGTCCGCTGGATTTTACATAAGTCCCATTTTGAAGCCGCTACTCACGTTGTGCTTACTCACACTGTTCCATTGCGATTGCTGATGCTCTGAGATAGCCAAGTAAAATTTAACTCTCAAGGAATAGAAGTCGATGTTATTGGGAGCAAACCATCTCAACTGTCCGCCTTTCTTCCAGCCAGAAGTTAGCAAATTGAACATGTCAGTATGTTGAATACTCTCCGTTGGTCATAATGAGCCTTTTCTGTACTATTTTGCGTGTCTGTCGCGTCTGGTTACAATGCAATTTAAAATTCGAGCGCGAAGACTCCACCAGCGATTTTGCTTTCAGCCACAGCTCACGTGATGCTTTCAACCGATCAGGCAGGATTATTCGCCCTGTGAATTTGAGTCCAGATGTGGAATTTTACATACAGACAGTCAATGCATCCCTGTGAACTATGACCATGACTATACTAAAGGCATATAGCATTCTCATCAGTGGAAGTGGGGATAATTTCAAATCCCTTCCACTCGATGAGAGTGAATTGTATCCCAGTTTTCCAAGAGCTGTCTGAACTTCAACGATGTATAATGATTTATAGTGATTAGGTGGCGTTAGGTTTGCAACTATGCGATTCCCAGCTACCTGTGGCCTCTGGCCAGACACTGTGATAGTAAGGATGCCAACAAAACGTGAAGTTTTTTCAAATAATTCTACTGGGGAATATTCGAGCACTTTTACATTAATAGGACTGAGTGTACACTGAGTTCCACTATACTGCTGTCAACAAAAGGGTTCTTTTTAGGTGTTGTTGTAGAAAAAAAATTGTTTCTAGCATATTTAAGTAACATTCTGGTAGCATCATCCACCAGCCACCGTGTATAATCGATGAAAATTAAGGTTATTTTACATGAACCGATTTGTAACATATTCGATAGTGCCCTTCCCTACCCTCTAATAAATCACTTGAATCAACTTCTATCGAAATAGATTAAGACCTGTGACCTATATTTGAATTACAGCCGTATTGAAATGGATTAATAACTGAGGTGTATATTTTGATTGCAGTGGCAGATAAGCAAGCGAAGAGACAAGTGGATCATTAAAATTATCACATTTGATTCCCAATTGTTTGTATATATTTTGTACAACCGAATTTCAATATTTCTGGGTGTTATAAATATCAACATAAACTCAATAAACCCTAAAAGGAAATGTTTTGCAGTTTACATTTTATAAATGAGTGAGTGTGAAAACTCGCCAATATACCATCTGCGACTGCTACTACTTTTCCCCTTCTTTCTGGCATGAACTCATAAGGAACCCAATCTCCTTGCTATTGAATCATTCCCACAGTATGCAATCGCTAGGAAATGGCTTGGCGGGTAACTCCTTATACTGAAGCAAGCTCTACTGCGTTTGACACGGAAGGCGTTTGACACGAAAGTTTTCCGTCTTCCTCTCACAAGAAGAAGGAAGTTCCTTGCTTTTAAATCATTCCCAACGCATGCAATCACTTGGAAATGGCTTGGCGGGTAACTCCTACTACTAAAGCAAGCTCTATCGTCAACATCAAAATCACTGTCTTTAAAGTGACTAAACCAATCTGAACACTTTGTTTCACTTAAAGTAGCATCTCCGTAAATGTTTTGAAACTCGCGATGAGCTTCAGCCGCCATTTTCTTCTATTGAAGGAAGAAAATCAATACTTCCCTCATATGACGATTATTTGGCACAAAATCATACATATTCCACAACCAAAAGAATACGACGTCAAAATAAAGTTACTAAAGTGTCGAGCCGGTATGTTTACCATATGACGTTTAGGTTATGGCAGAATCGACTAGCACTTACAGCTGCTGCCATCTACTGGCACTAAGTTACGAGCACGGGAACAATAAGTGCCGAATTTTCAGGAATTTATTTCTGTATAATTTATTTTAACAAATTTTACAATGACTCTCTGACAAATCGCCACTGGTACATTTTTGCTTAAATTTCGTATACATCAATTGAACGTCGTAAGAACCAACGTTGTTGAAGTTTTAAAAATCTGTTCAGCACGGAAATATCTTCTGATCCTTATCGAAACAGTACATTCGTCATTATATTAAGCATAGTTATAGAGCAAAGTTTCCATAATTTGCATACATTAAAATTTGAATACTTTTCTCACTTTATTATCTTCTTAATTTCAAAAAAGACGGCAGTCAGTAATAATTTAATAGACATTTAACAGTCCTGGATCAAGGTCATTCTTAGTTCCTTAGCTTTGTTATGTAGTGCATATAGATATATAGTATAACATATTACTTCTTCAGAAATTCCCAGTGTTTATCCGGAAAACGAAAGTGGTCAGACGGCAGTCTTCAAAAATTTAATAGACATTTAATAGTCCTGGATCAAGATCATTGTTAGTTCTTTGGCTTTATTATGTAGTGCATACACATATATAGCATAACATGTTATTTCTTCGGAAACTTCCAGTGTTTATGCGGAAAACGGTGGGTGGTCGGATGGATAGACTTCCCATGTTAAGGGAAGTCCACCATCATATATTTTTGTTGTCATCTCTTTTATATTTATTGTTGTTAAAAAGGTCTGCCCACACATAAAAAGCTAATAATCGTAAATAACGTCTAAATGAGAGGAAATGTCTACAATTTTCTATTTGCGTTTTATGCATTTACAACGCTACATAATTTGGGGTTTGCGGTTTGGGGGTTGCGTGTGCCTGCGTAAATGAACAAAAATTGAAAGCGAACCATTTTAGCATATTACGAGTATATTTGAGCGTAATAAAAGCATTAGCTTCTTCATTATTATTAAATATGAATTTGGATGGAGAAAACTAATGGACAAAATGACTTCACAATGGAGTGCGAGAGTTTCTTTCGTACGTTGGGTGGAAGCATGCGTTTTATGATATCCCTTTTGTTTTGTACAAATTTAATCAGATATTTAACTTCAATTTGTGTTTTAATGAGCCATTGTGAAAATTCAACAAGGTGTGAAAATAAACGTGCTGCTTTTATGAATCAGTGTAATGCAAATTAGGTATAGTAAATCAGTAAAATAAATCCAAAGGATGTGTTAAATTTTATTATAAATCACACAACATGTGCTATCATAAAGCTTATACAAATTGGCTAATATTTAATAATAAAAGGGAAATGAGATACAAAATATCAAACTTGGAATCAAATTAGTAGCCAAAATGTCACTCTTAATTTATACTACATATTAAGGTTCCCTCGGATTTTTATATGCAAATCTATTAAAATAGAAAAAAACCTAAATATTATAAGACCAGACGGTAATTAACATAGTAAAATCATAGTATTATGAATGGTACACTGCAAAAGCTTCTCTTTGTGTTGGAAAAAGTATTAAATCTGCTCAATATGTTCGACTGATTGCACTTTCAACCAAAGGAATGAAAGTACCTATCATTCGACACGGCAGATATGTAACACTGAGGACTGTAAAGCACCTAGTGTCTTTTGACCGAATACATTTTACTTTCTTTTAAGTTTATAACTGTTGTTGTAAGTATTTAAATTCAAACTTGACCCAGATCATAGCTGGCGATTGCAAATGAGTTATGTAAACTCTTCCCACACAAATTGACGATTTTAACCAATCTAATTTGTTTCCTCCAATTCGTAATTATTTGACTGCAGTACTTACATTTTTGTAAAAAACATTTCTTTCCACTGCTCGTCAAAATTTTACAGAATCGGACGAATAACTATTTCCTTTCTAGTATCTCCCAGAGAAATGACGGATATAATCCATAATTTCCTATATTCGTATCTTTCAAAGAAAAAAAAGGAGTGCCTCTGCGGTCCCAGGTGTACCAGAACATTCCATACAAAAGAGCAATTTAACCCACCAAAGTTAATATTTTTTACCCAGTTGCAAAGCGGTTTACTATCTTTCTAAAATTCAAATATTTATATTCACTACATAAGTTTATATTGCTTGGCTTAAGTCCCATTTAAGTGACCGATTCAGCTCATATGGATAAAGAAAAGAGGAATTGGGGAATAATGGATAGGGATAAGGGGGATAGGGGATAATGGATAATTGTGGGATAGGGCGTATGATAA
>JAHXMU010000118.1:3205744-3324983 GCA_019455685.1 Philornis downsi | reverse complement strand
TTTGCCACAATACAAACGTCATGAGCCAAGCTTAGGCGTATGTTAAATATACCGCCACGACACTTTAGTGATTTTATTTTGACGTCATATTCTTTTGGTTGTATGCATATGTTTGATTTTGTGCCAAATAATCGTCATATGCGGGAACTATTGATTTTCTTTTTTCTATCGATGAAAACGGCAACTCAAGCTCATTGAGTGCTCCAAAACTCTTACGGAGATGCTGCTTTAAGTGAAACAACGTGTTGAGATTGGTTTCGTCACTTTAAAGACAGTGATTTTGATGTGAAGGAAGACGATAAACCTTCGAAGAGCTACCTGGCAAACCACTTTCACGATTGCATGCTTTGAGAATGATTCTAAAGCAAGGACCAGGTCGGTGTTATTTATTGTGAGCTGTTGAAATCGAGCGAAAACATCACTGGGGATCGATATCGACTTGTCCATAACACGCGGACAGTCACGAAAACGTGATTCTTCAGCTTGACAACGCTCGGCCTTACTTAGTCAAGTTCGTTGAAACCTACCAGGAAACGCTGAAATAGGAAGTCTTACCCCATCCGACATATTCTCCATATATTGCGCCATTCGGTCTCGGAGTAAATCCAAACAACACTGAAATTGTTCTGTTCACCAGGAGCTACAAAGTTCCACCTATGGATCCTATCTCCCTGTTAGGTACTGAAATTCCTTTCGCGGACTGTGCAAAATTCCTTAGTGTATTATTGGACAAGAAGCTGAATTTCAAACTTAACATCCTGGACAGGGTGAAAACAGCCACAGTGGCAATAGGGAAGCAGTGGGGATTAAAACCACTCATTTTTCACTAGTAGCATACTGCAGAATTAAGACCAATGATGTTGTATGGAGTTATCGTCTGGTGAAAGGCTCATGAAAAGTCCACACACTGTAGGATACTTGACAAGGTCCAAAGGATGGCTAGTCTGAGTATCACAGGTGCGATCCGTATCACCCCATTCGATGCAGTAAATGTAATTTTGCATTTACTACCCCTGGACATAATTAGTATGCAGACTGCCACAGCTACGGCTGTAAGACTGAGAGAGCTGTCACAGTAGTTAAACAGTGGTTATGGCCACAGTGTGATCCTTAACATGGTGCCTGACATAACAGGCACCATAGACTACACTCTGGCAGAACCACTGTTCGACAAGAAGTACCATATATTGATGTCAGATAGAGATTCATGGAAGTATAGAACTCCTGGTACAAGATTGCATGTCGACTTCTACGCTGACGGCTCAAAATTAAATAATCAGGCAGGTTTCGTGGTCTACTCCAAAAACCTAGGGCTGTAGTAGTTTTCAGGCCGAAATTTTAGCCATTAAGGAAGTAGCAAAATGGCTGAGATATAACGTCATCACCACGGTGGGGATTAACGTATTCTTTGACAGTCAAGCTGCCGCTAAATCTCTGGATTCTGTTTTCCTGAACATCAGCCCTGAAATGGCCCAGATCTCTAAACGAGAAGGCTCAGCATTTCAACATTCACCTTATGTAGGCAGATAACTGCAGAGCAGACGAACTGGCAATATTAGGGACAACCTTACCTTAACCTAGTCACTTGCAAGCTCCTACTGCAAGATAGAGCAGCAAATGGTAGTTGGGCGTCTGTTCGAGGCTGTAATCAATCCAGACAGATGTGGCCTCGACCAGGTCTGAAGCTTTCACACAAACTGCTGTCGCTATCAAGACCCGACGTCTCATTGCTTGTATCCGTCATGATGGAACACTGTCTGATTGGGAGACATGCTGTGAGACTGAATGTTGCGTCTAGTAACTTCTGCAGGAGCTGTAGGGATGAAAAGGAGGAGGAGTCTACAGAACACCTTCCCTGCAACTGCCCCGTCTTGGCGAGCAGACGGGAATCAACACTGGGCTTGTAATTCTTTAGGCACCTAAGACAACTAGAAGAACTTCTTGGGATGGTTCAACGGAGGATATCTCTAGTTTCCGTGGTATCACAATGGACTGTGTAGTCTAAGTGAGTCTGTCTATTCAGACTGCCACACTGGCCTAACCTAACCTATACTTGAAATATGTAAAAGATACATAAATTTCAAATTCAGTTAATTCTTTCATTCAATATGCGTTAATGCAGCCTAATAATTTTTAATTCTAAATCTAATTCTCGGGAAATCGATCAGATTGTATAGAAGGTACAGGAAGTGATGTGACAATGCTTTCAATTTTCATTCCGAGGCCTTAATGAACGAAATGATTAAATTCAGTCCATATAATTAAAAGATATGAATGGAAGTACGTCGGTACTTAGTGGATTTTTTTTTCAAGTTCTGCTAAAATTTTGAAACCGGTGTAATGGACAAAAATTTTAGTAGGTACAGAGAACGAACAAGCAGTTACAGGGGAAAACGTCTGGAAAAATCGGTCAAATTGTATCGGCGTCACCAGAAAAGTTGGGTGATACGGCCTCCTACAATCTTGTAAAATATGAAGCTGTTCTAATTTTCAGGAAATCTCATAAAGATTTAGGACGATTATCTTGTCTACCAGAGAGCCATCTTGGTTGACGGACTTCTCTCAATCGATATAAAGGGTCATGAAATACGTTTGATCAAAAAGCGCTTGGTATTTTGAACGCTTCCTTCGGGGTGTGGCATTTTTAACATAACAAATTACTTGTATCTTTACACCCTTCGACAGAAGTCGTAAAAGTAATTCCCGGTTATCATAATAACACTTTTAGAGAATAAGGAAAATACTTTTAGGAACATAGCGTATTCTGGAAAAAGTCACTTGATGTACTCACTTCTTAAAATTAAATTAAGATCTAAATTACAAAACATCTGAGGGAAGTGCAATCCAATATATCATCCTTAGAGCTCAGGCACCTTTGATACAAGGTATCGGTCACTAAAGATTAGAAAATGTAGTTAACACTGTTGGTGTTTCATCAGTTATTAACTGATGAAAACTGGCATTTGGTGGTAACAATATTAGAAATTCAATACAAAGCAAACCGACATTCCACCTGCAAGAAGATATAATTATGATTAAAAGATGATTTAAATTCTATGAAACTCTTATCTTTCTACAATCTGATACCCAAATGAAGGGTTGCTATAAAATGTTATTCTCACAGTGGCCAACATAACAATTGCAATCCGAAGTTCTCTTTCTCTGGCTGTATCCACTTCCTCAATAAATATATTTAGTCATTGGTTTACTTACATATATTGAAATATTTCTTCTCCCATTTTATTTATGTCCAAAGTTTTGCGTAGCCGGAGCAATTTTTGAAACAAGTAAAAGTTGTTCTCAGTTTTTGTGTGAAAACAAAGAAAACTGTTCTCATCTATCTGCATTTTTGTATGCTAACTAATTGAGTAGGCAAATATCTACGTACTTATGTGAATATTAGACATATACTCACTTCCAAGTGCATATATGAATACAGCAATTCTACTAACATAACTTACATACATAACAGCACAAGTGTTAAAATTTTTTGCCGGAAATTGAAATATTACAAGTGAATGGCTATGAAAAATGTATTTTGAAATTGTTATTGCAACTACTCAAGTGTCCACTATAAATATGAATAAAACTAAAAATTTTCAAAGTTTATTTCGAAAAAGTTACTGCAACTGCCTTTGGCCTGCCACAAAAGCTTATGGATGAATTGTCAAATTTGGAAAATTAAGGAACTCATTCAATTTCCGCCATCATAAACATATAAGTCAGTATTCCTCTATATATTACATGATATGTAAATGGCATAAGATCTTTTATGTAAGAAAGCATAATGCATATATATGTAGCATACACAGGGTTATCCATTTAGTGGTTTCAAAACCGCCGGTCTGGCAAATTTTGTCAGCTCTTAAGTACCTGTCATCTGAAGTGTTATGTATTTAGTAAAAGGTTTGTCATTTACGAATATGGATTGCTTAACAACCGGAGAACGCGTATAAATAGTTAAAACTTACTACAAAAGTGATGATTACGTCACTTTTCATGCATTACGGAGTAATTATGATCCTTATAATCGACCTACTGGGCAAGGAATTGGCAAGATTATAAAGAAATGTGATAAGTCTGGAAGCGTTACAGATGTGTTTAGGCCTATGCATCATCGCAATGTACGCACTGCCGAAAATGACGCTTCTGTTAGTGAAAGTGTGGCGGATAATTCGAATTTCAGAACGCTATGGCTGTATTATAACCGACTTTTTTGGACTCCAATTGAAGATTATGAACTGAAAGATATGTGGTTTAAAAACCATGAGCCACACAATACAACCGATCATGGCTTTATTGAAGGATAAGTTTGCAGAAAGCGTAATTTCACGTTTTGGCGACGTCAATTGGCCACCAAGATCATGTGATTTGAAACTGTTAGACTTTTTTGTGAGGCTATTTCAAAGACTGTGGATAATCCTCAAACGTTGAAGCATTTGGAGATTAACATTCGTCAAGAGATACCTTCCGAAATGTGCGACAAAGTGGTCGAAAACTACCTCGAAAGGATCCACTGCTGCTGCCATTCCAGAGGCGGTTATTTAAATGGCAGTTTATTTCATATATAATGGCAAGATCGAGGCAATATAATAAAATAAAAGTTTCATGGAAATCATAGCTTTATGAGTGTTTTATTTAACTGTACTTTCGAAACAGAGAAATGGATAACCCGTTATAATCGAAAATAACGAACCCACTGATGTGCAAGGTATAATAAAGAGAAATCCATTGTTTTTGCTTGACATTTAAGGCTTTACAGTTTTGTTCGAAAACCAGTAACCATTTTGATGGCAATTGCATTGTACATCTCTCTGATAAATTCTTATCCCTATTGGAAGAAACTGGAACAGTTGATTTTGACAAGTTTCTCTTGAAGCGAATTTTTCGCCAGCAAACTCATTCGCCATTCATAGTTCCTAATTATAAGCTGAATGCATAAAAACGTTCCAACCAAAACCTTCCAACCAAGCTTCTGGCCGGTCATTGCCGACGTATGTAGCGTGATGTTGTTTTAATGAAACAAAAATTTATTTCTTATTGTCCACAGCTCGTCTCTTCTCAGACGGTCTCATTGTTGCCAGTGTAAATGGAAATTAAGAGTTTGGCCCAAAGGAAACAACTTATAGTACTTGAGTGCTGCCGCAAATGTAAATATATCGAACCAGCCGTTTTGGTAACTCACATATAATTTCAATTGTCAGGAATTCAGGTTTCCCTTGTGACTCACAATCAGTAGTCAGTAGTAGTCCAAAATTTTAGCTTATTGTATTGTCCTTTATTGTTTGATAAAATCTGAAGAAAAGATCATTAATGATGCCGTTACAGATATTTTCCACACAAATGACCAATTTAATACATATATTAATATCTATATACCCCTTGCCCAATTACACAAAATTCCGTTTGTTAAAAAAATGATCTGAGAATGCAAATGAATGGCGTTGTCACACCCATTCTGGCATCACTTATACCAAATTTCCAAAACTCTATTTTTTTTCCAACAGCTCTTAATATGTGAACTAGTCGCTGCTAGCACGTATCGCCTAGTAAAATTTTGGAAAAGTCGACCAAGTAATCATCCCCATTCTGGTATCTTTCATATAGATTACAGGTATATCACATAAGTGTATCCTCCCAGGCGGTTGCAAGTAATTTTATCAAATTTGGCACACATCAAAAAACAGACATCTGATTAACGTAGCTTTAGGAATGAAAATTGACTGCATTACTGCTCCCATTCGGGTTACTCACGTGCGGATAATCTAATGTATCAGATTATCCGTAATGTAATAAAATGTAATATTTCCCCTATGGATATTAACTCGTAGATTTCAGTTCGTTAAATTGTTGTTGGTTGGTTCAAATTGTACTACCTGATTAATTGTATAAAGTCGGTGGGATAACCCCACACTTTCCTATGTTTATATCTATTATATTAATGTGCTAAATTCTGTATACATTCCGTGTAAGTGAACATCAGGCATTTACTAAACGCAATTCTGCGAAGGAAAGTGGTCTGCATCGCCAGGGCCCGTTAGGGTGCCGCGTAAACAAATTGGACTATCTGGATAAAATTATTGAATTCTCTGTTTTTATTATTGATTTCTCTCGAAGCCGACGACGTAAGATATAAGCAAGTTGCAATAATTATGAGTTATGACAATTAAGGTCAGTAAGTTACTGCGATTATTCTTTCATTGCGCTGAATTTGTTGACCAGTAATTAGCGAGCACTCAGTGCTCCTTCACACTAACAAAAAAGGGCGTTGGGGGAAGGTACCTGAAAGTCAGAACAAATAATACAAATTTCTGTAATGAGCCAACTGCCATACACTTTCTTGGGCCCCCCAAACAATTTGTCAATTTTCTGAAATTCATATTAAGTGCTCAAATAAGTTCTCGCTGTTTTTTGTTTTTTTTTTTTTTTTATAAAAATGCAACTTTATTATGAAAACATGTTTACAAATTATTCACTGAAAGTACTGCCCATCGCTATGTACAGTTTTCTCCCATCTTTCCGGCAAAGCTCTAATTTCGTCATAGTAAAACTGTTCATATTTTGAGGCTATCCACGAATCTAGCCATTCCTTGATGTCGTCATATGAGTGGAACTGCTGGTCAGCTGGATCGTGTGCCATCGAACGGAACAAGTGATAATTGGGCGGCACAATATCCGCAGAGTATGGCAGATGGGGTAAGACTTTCAATTTTAGAGTTTCCAGGTAGGTTTTAACGAACTTGGCTACGTAAGCCCGAGCGCTGCCATGCTAAAGAATCACTTTTTCGTGCCTCTCCGCGTATTCTGGGCATTTCTCTCGCAGAGCTCGACTCAATCGCAATAATTGAAGTCGATACCGATCCTCGGTGATAGTCTCGCTTGGTTTCAACAGCTTGTAATGAATAACACCGACCTGGTCCCACCAAATACAGAGAATAACCCTCGCAGCGTGAATATTAGGCCGCGGCGACGACATAGAAGCAGCCCCTTGACTTTTTTTTCTTTGGATTGCTGTAATGAATCCATTTTTCATCACCCATTACAATACAATGAAGAAACCCCTTCCTTTATTGTCGCTGAAGCAGTTGTTTCCAGGCGAAAATACGACGATCAAAGCCCCTTGGCTTCAACTCATAAGGAACCCAAGTTCCTTGCTTTTGAATCATTCTGAAAGCATGCAATCACTTGGAAATTTTTTGGCGGGTAACTGCTAACACTGAAGCAAGCTCTACCTGCATCTGACACGGTTCCCCATCAAACAATGTCGCCAATTCTGTGTCTTCGAAGGATTTTCGTCTTCCTTCACGCGAACAGTCGTCAACATCAAAATCACCGTCTTTAAATCGACGGAACCAATCTCGACACATTGTGTCACTTAAGGTAGCATCTCCGTTTTAATGCTCTCAATGACCTCCAGCCGCCGTATTCTTTGATTGAAAGAAAAAAAATCAATACTTCCCTCATATGACGATTATTTGGCACAAAATCATACATATTCACACAACCAAAAGAATATGATGTCAAAAGGAAATCACTATTATGTCGATGCGGTATGTTTATCATATGCCTGAGCTTGCCTCAGGACGTTTAAGTTAAGGCATAATCGACTAGCACTTACAGCTGGCGCCATCTATTGGCAAACAACGGGAACGTAATATTTTTCAGCACCTAATATTTTTCTTCCATATTTTAGTAGTAAGCTGCAATAGCCTAGGTTTTATAATTCATTTTGGAACTTGACAAAAATTAACAGAACGCTCACGCCGATTCTGGTACGACAACCAGCTTAGCTCATACATCATGCATTCAACAAAATTAATTTCGTGATGCCCTTTCTGGCACCACTCTACAAGTTGACAGATTTATAAAATTCAATTGTTTCCCAATATTTCCTGATTCTAAGATTATCTGATATACCACCATATATTTCTAGATTCATACCTTTTATTCAAATGCACTATAATTTATCTCATATCAGACATTTTCAATCTCTACTTCTGAGATTAAGTAAAGAGGAGTATTTTGACTCGACCCTCATGTATTGCACACACAAATTTCATGAATTGGAGAAAATCTGTTGTCCGTTTATAGTTTTTAAGTGGAGAGCTTCAAAAAGTTTTAATTTTACTTTTTTATTGTATTTTAATGAAGATTATTTATTGATAAGAAATTTATCAGGCCCCTTCTGGCTCCCCAAAGTAAAGGATGTCCCCATTAGAACGAAAGATTTGATAAAAAGTGAAACTAAGGAAAAATTTAATTTGCAGTTGAAAACATATATATTTGTTATACCATCCTCGTAGATACTCATGTATACATTTTTCAAATAACTGGCAGCCGGGATGAGCAGAAACATTGTATATTGTGCAGCAAAGAAAAATGACATAAGCTTTTTATTATAATCAAAAAATATGAACGCAACAAAAACAACGGAAAAAGCAGACAAAACAGCCACTACATCAGGAGAGCTCCACAAATGGGCAGATGGATAACAAAAGATCATAGTAAAATATATATTTGCATAGTGTAATGAATCCTTATTCAACATGTAAGCGACATTCAAGTATTAAATATGTAAGTGCGACTAGAACAGGCATCATCGTCGTATGACGACGCAATATCCTATATATACATATCTTATCCGTACTTATTTAAAGACTCTGTCTTGTGCCAAACAACGACAAATTATCATTGATGCAACGACTAGAACAAAAAACGAATGCATGTGTGTTATTACTATCGCCCATAAAAGTATACTTTTAAATAAGTTTAAATAATATTATGCGACAAAGGTTTTGAGAAAGAGACACTTAAAAGGATACTCGCAGCATATAATGATGTGTCTTATTAAAGAACTTGACATTTGGTTTGGGGTGGTATTGGCCAAAAGCATAAATACGCTGAGGAAGTCTCAGAGATTGTTGCAAAGAACACAACCGACGAAACGGAAGGAAGCATAAAGAAGGAAAATGAATTACGGAGAAAGTCACATCTTATGGTGCTGTCTTTAGCGAAATGCAAGCATAAGGTCGTTATTATCTGGGCGGGGTTTGGATTGTGGGGAGGGAGAGGACATGTGCTGCAGTTGATGGTGATGAATATATGTTTATAATTCACGGTAAAAAGTTTAACAGCCAAGGCCCTCAAAACATTTATACACCGACATCCTTACATGTGTACATCCATTCATATGTAGCGTGATGAGTAAAGATAGTGATGGGAAGCTCACAGTCAACTGCCAGGACAGGCATCCAAGCCAGCCGCCCGTCAGCCGTACAGGCATAAAGTCATCAAAACAGGAAGGAAGTCAAGGTTAGTGCGGATATAAGTAATGCAATATGTTGCTGCTGTTGATGTGTCACAGTCGTTGCTGTTGCCATAACTCATACTCGCATTCAAACACACACACCCACACAAATAAGGTATACGAGATGGTACGAAAGCGCGAAAAGTAGCAACAATAATATGTTAATATCCGCCATGAGACAATAATAACACAATAACAACTAACACCTCCTCGTCGCCATCATCTACGCCAACATCAACATCATTTAAATCATCATAATCACCACGGCCTTAAAATCATCGAACAGTGGTCTGCATTTGCAAATGTTTCGAAATGTGTTTAGGATTCTGCGAACGCTTGTTGGATATCTCTAAAAGTTTATAATTTGACCGAAACGACATTGTGAATAACCAATATGAAAACGGGAGCATAGTATTCGTGAAAACGTCCCTGTATTAACTGGATGAATATGTTTTCTGTTCTTTTCTACTGGATCGTATACGGATATTCGATGCGGAAGCACAATAAAGAGCAGCAGTGATCTTGTTTATTTAATGTCAGACACTAAAATCTTGAAATTTTATAAAATAGATATAACCATTTATTTTAACTGGCTTAGCCGAAATTTATAAAACAGATTTGAATTGCAGTTCATACTGGACATAATAAATGCGTCAAGTTATCGTTATATGTAGGAAGCTACTTCTTGTTATGCATAATATATCGACCTATCTTATTTTCAAATGGACAATTCTACTTGTGTGTATTATCTAGAGTGTTCAAAACTGAAAACGAAAACCGTCCAACCGTTTTTTATGTTCAAAACTGTATGCCGCTTTTTTGAATATTGCCATTTTCGAAACTAGTTTTGGACCAGTTACTAGAACGTTTCCAAATAACGTTGTTTTAAAATGTAAAATTCTAAAATGATGGGAATGTGACCCTATAATAACAAATTGAATGATCAACGACCAATAGCTCTTCAAATGACATTAAATTGCAAAATACAAATGCACTCGAAAACTTTGGTTACTTTAAAACCCATTTACTGAGAGACAAAGTCTACACTTGGCATACATTCACAATGAATACCTGTAAAAAGTAGATTTGCAGCTCGAAATATTTACTTATTTTGAATTTCTTGTGAATATAAATTAAAAACTAATTTCATGGGAAAAATCAAAAACGACACAAACTAAATTTCTAATATTTGAATATCAATGTTATCTTCTCAAGCCATTGCTTTAAGCGATTACATAACTATAGGTATATAACTGTCGTAGCTTAAATACTGAATTTTACAAATATTGATTTGATTCTTAGAATCGCCTTCCAAGGTAATATTATATATGTATTGTAACTTTTTTAATGTCCTAAAATTATTTACTTTTTTTATACAATAAATTTTATAAAAATCTTTCTAAAGTACACTGCAAGTGTTTGTCTACTCTAAGTACGACTTTTAGTATTTGCTTTGCTACTTTTCTTTCTCTTCGACACAGTCAGTTTTGATATAAAGAAAATCTTCTATAATATTTTGATAACTTTATATGAGGCTGATACATTTGTAGTTCTTCTACGGTTTAATAAATAGAAATCCATAACTTTTCCAATAGATGGATGTGGTAATTTGCACCTCGCTTTGCGTAAGTGCGATTGGGCTACGATAGATGGCGCTTCCAAGCGGCTGAAAATGTAAATAGTGTTTATGGTCTCGGTACTATAACATAACAACTAATCATGCCCAATTTTGATTTCATAAATTCCATACCGATAATTTAAATGTAGAAGATGCACTGCGCTCTGGAAGGCCAATTGGTGAAAATGGTGATAAAATAATGAAAATCGTCAGTTGGGATTTTCATGTAATGACTGCTTTGATAACCCAGGAGCTAAACAGCGCAATATCAGGTAAATACTGTGGTTGCCCGTTGATATTTGTTAAGTTTCTGGCCAGAATTTCGTGCACAATGTTAGCCTTGTATGACGCCCAGATAATATCAATTATATACTTTCTGCCTTTCTGGGAAGTATTCCTAGTAAGCACTACTTTGGCTTTCCATCGACTTTGCTGAGTTTTTTCTGTTTCGGTTCAATTCGAAGGCACCATTTCTGAATTTGTTGACTAGTTTGCATGTCAAACTCATCACCAGTTTTGCTGCATTTTATGAATGTGGGATCGCAATTGTCTCGTTCTAGCATGTCTACAGCGATCTTTACGCGATTGAATTTTTGAATAAAATTTAGGTCTCTTGGAGCTAGTTGAGCAGCAATATTTTTCATAAACAAAACATTGTGTAAAATATATATGAATTGATTTGTGAAACACAGAAAGTTTAGTTTCTCATTGTACGGACTGATTCATGAGACATAGAATGTTCAGCGC
Organism: Philornis downsi; assembly: GCA_019455685.1. Lineage (NCBI taxonomy): Eukaryota > Metazoa > Arthropoda > Insecta > Diptera > Muscidae > Philornis > Philornis downsi. The sequence continues at coordinate 3,313,311 of JAHXMU010000118.1, read as the reverse complement.
CCATGTCTTCTAAACTTAAAAGAGGACATCCAGTCATCATTTCCTTCACTTTTTCAATGTTAACTTCAGCTGACCATGTTGATTGTCAACCAAACCGAGCAAAATCTGCAGCCACATCTAGACCATTTTTAGATGCACTGTACCACTCATGTGCAAGTGTTTTTGATAAAGTCGATTCATCGTAAGGATTCTACAACTTTTTACATTGTAAACCTTATTATAAAGGCGCCGACAATCTCGATTTTTTAAAATGTTAGCAACAATTACAATGCAATGGACAAAAATTTGGATCGCAGCACGTTACAGATGAGGCGGTGCAGGAAGGAAATAAAATATTAAATAATAAACTAAAAATATTAAATATTAAACAAAATATAAAGTCGTTAAATTTATGTGAGAATTACAAGAGGGGGGGGAGAGCCGATATAGCTCATTTACATTCGCAGGCTATGATCTTGGAAAATATTAGGCTGCGCTTAGTTTTCAGAAGCTCCGTAAATATTTACGACAGTTATCGTATCCACGAGCCTACCAGCTAGACAGACAGACATCTGCCAATCTGCTTACACTTTTGATCAAAAGATACTTGGTACTTCAAACGCTAATTTTTGGGTGTAACATTTTTCCGTATCGAATGATATATACCTATATAGGCACATCTGCTTGCGAAGGGCGACGTAGGACTATTTTAATTCGGAACATCAATTACCGGGATGAGGATACAAATAAGCAAAAAAGCGACAAAATTCTTACCTAATCATTCCTTATGTGTGTTACTTTATTCTTGAAACCAAAAAATACGTAACCCTATACCATCAAAGATACTTAGGAAATTTTTTCTTTACTGCTCAAAGATCCAAAAAAGAAGGGAGTGATTTAAAATTACTAAAATTTCAATAAGCTCCAAATGTTGTTGATTTGGATGAAGTTTATCTTCTTATGTTTATCTTCTTATGCAGCGACGCAAGCATGCGTTGTCTTCACCGATGCAATGCGGCTTAAACAAGGTCAATAAGCGGATTAGCTTAATCCCTTTGTTTGTTCCAAACTAAACAACAAAAACACAACAACAGTAATCTGCATAGGCTGATGTAGTAAAGTGAATATATAAAGGGTTAAGATGCTGGGAGTTAAGGTATGACATAATTTTGTGTACAGTAAAGGAAAATAGAATAGGTGATTAGTTAGTTTATACAAAGAGTACGTGGAGATGTTAGAACAATTTTGTTAGGTTAGTGTAGATATTTTGTGGGATTAATAATATTCTTTAGGAGTTAAATCAATAATTTCAGATGATCTCAATAACAGCGTAACACTAATAATTGACAGGTTTCTGCCGGGGCTGTAAATAGAGTATATCGAACCACCACTTCTATTAGCTCCCACACAAATTGACCTATTGTTCGGAATTCAGTTTTTTTCTTGTATCAACCTGGTGACCGCCGCCCTTCGGATATCTCCAAACAAATTACCTATGTAATTCTTATATTGTTATGTTCATATATTTTATGCAGTTGCGTTTCCGAAGCATTTCCGAAAATAAAGTCTGAGAAAGAAAATACTACTGGTATCTTCCTCACAAATTAAAACTTGACACAACTCAATATTTTGCCAGACCACGGCCGGTAATTTTAACTAGACAATAGCGATCTACGCCTACTGATACCTCTCATACAAATTAATGGAAATGGATTTTTTCTTCTACGGATTTGAGAAAGGAAATTGAGGACATTACCGTGCCCCTTCTGGTATCTCTTATCTTTTTCATAATTAAAATTTTCAATACGAGTATTTTCAGTAATTCATAGACTCCAGTAACTTGAATGATTGTCAATTCTATTCTGTTTGAAAAAAATGCGCCTAGTTTATAAGAACAATTGCCTACTTTAACCTATATATGTTAAGGTGAGCTAAAAGAAATACATTATTATTATTATACATTTCGTATTATTATCGCTGTCTTCAATACTACTTTACTTTGTATATTTAGAAGAATCTGATTCAGATTACAGGCAGTTTCCATTTATATAGCCTGGCGTTATCCTTATGGATCACAACCTATTTTTTTGAACAACGTTTTCCGCTTCTGGATGGCTGCTTCACAACTGTCGGCAGTACATTTCTGAATTAAGAGTTTGGTAATAGGGTAGCTGCACGGTGATGATTCCCAGCCAAACACGTAGTAAAACTGGTGTGGCACCTACATGTCGAGCTTCTTTCTAACCACCCTTATTCAAGTGGTTCCATACGTTTTCTTATACAACTTCTAGCTCTTGGATAATCAAAACAGTCTGTACATAGCAAATTGGACTATTACTATTATTCTATTTTCATATTCGACAACTGAACTTTCAGAGCGTGACGCCTACTTGACGTCAAAATTAATAATATTCACGTTTTCAGCCGTTGCATGCAATGCTGAATCAAACAATTACAAAACTGTTTGAGTAGTTTTTTTAATACAATCGTACTTTTATAACGTGGGATGCGGATTGGTAAAGACACTTTTTTGAAAAATAATTAATTTCTTTTTACTATATTTCATATTTCTAAGTTCGTTTCTTTCATTTAATTATATTACATTTGTTATAAATTAGCTTTCACCAGGCGTTCAGTCAACTTGATTCTACGAATGATAGTGGACTTCATAGCCAGGACATCTTATTTTTCTGTTGCCATCTAACTTAATACAATCGTACTTTTTTAACGTGGAATACGGATTGCTAAAGCCACTTTTTTGAAAAATAATTAATTCCTTTTTATTATATTTTATATTTCTAAATTCGTTTCTTTCATTTAATTTCATTGCGTTTATTATAAATTAGCTTTCACCAGGCGTTCAGTCAATTTAATTCTACGAATGATAGTGGACTTCATAGCCAGAACAAAACCAATTTCTTCAGAATTTCTAATCTAATTCAAGTTGTGGTTTATTTCAAAGCATTTTTCAAGAAGAATCTAATGATTTATCACACTACTGGCACCATACAGTTTTTGACCAACGCTAAAGGACTTTGGGTGAAGGTGTATGCAAATCAATTAACGTGGCTGAAATTTCTCTAGAGGTTGCGGTTGTTTTTTTTTTTTTTTTTTTTTTTTTGATTTAAATTACAGACTTTTATATTTACATCTCTATTCGATTGGAGCAATGGGGAAGGGCAAAATATTTTTATTCATTTACTTATTAATTTTGTTTTTTTTTTATAAATATTTTTTTTTATTTATTGCACGAAATTACTTTAAGCCTGATGGCAAAATCGAATGCAATTACAAAATGTAAAATTCATTAATACTGAAATCCCTTCATTAGTAGCAGAAATATGAAAAAATACATCGTTTTTAATAGACTTCCGATAAAAACTCCTAATTTCCCATGTGCTGCCCGGAAAAAACTGCATGTAGGTAATTAAGAAATGTTTGTATAGAACATGTAATCATTTGTAAGTGCCGGAGGGTTGAATGTTTTTTTCTTTTTTAATTCAATCGGAAAATAGGAATATCTGCATTAATTGTGGAAGTAATAAATGACAGCGATTCATTCACATTCAATCAAGTTTTTCATTTTCAAATCCTGGGAGATTCGAAGTAAATTTAAAATTAACGGCTATGAAGATTCTAGCTCCAAAATATTGTCAATGCTAACTAACAACGGTAAGGATGAAATACTAGTATCTCAGCTCACATAGGATGAAGAATGTCACGAAATGAATGAGGAAAAGGATGCAATCTATAGTAGTGCGTGTTGGGACGAAGGAGGCTTAAGAAAATATATTTATGGAGACAACAGTAGAGTAATGTGATATAATTCTTAACATAAGAAAGACAGGCTGCAAGCAAATGTTAAAATGACAAAACTTTCTATAGGAACGCGATTATATCTACATGTCTATTGTTCAGATATCAGTTTTCAATGGAAATGTACTCCTTATTATATATCTGCCCATCGCAATTATAAACAGTCGAATTGTTTTGAAATCGCCTAAAATTTACTATTACATATGGCAACATTATCAGTTAGTTATCAGTTATATTATGAAATTTCAAAATTTTTGTGGCTTCATATAAATAAAAACAAAACGTAAAAATAATATAAAATAATTTCAATACATAGAACTAATTTGCATCGTTTAGAGTATTCCAAAGTTGACCATTTTTGATAAATAGCATCTTTCGCTGCCTGTGAAATGTTAATTATTGTAATTGTAATTATATGTATAGTCACAAAGTTGCTGTTTATAAAAAGCGGTCAATTGGAACCATGATAATTAGTAACGAGATAATTGACAACTTCTTCAAAACCTAATTCCTCATCCCTAAAAATATGTGGTAGTCCTTATATCTCAATAGATGAGTAGCATAGACTTGGTTGTCTGTTCAAAAGCACCGCTAAGAATACTAGAAATAAACATTCTAATTCGTATATAATTGTGGGGGATCGGTATAGTTGTGGGGTGGTTAGTTAGAAATTTAAAAATTACTCATTTTCGACAGAAAAATTAATAAGACGATAGTAACGTATGATGGAGATCCTACTTGCACGCGAGAATCAATACAGTGGAGCAACTAAGCCAGTTTCAGATCTGGTATATAAATATAATTTTAGTTAACAAATATTGAAAAGAGCCAGCTTACAATCATTTTAGGAGACCCCCTTAGAACAGGCGAACGTTTACTAATAAAATGGGGAAAAAGTAAAAAAAAATAACAAAAATTGATCATTTATAAAAACTGCTTATCCTTTTGGATTTGCTAAATTCTTTTTGCCACTAAGTTGTTACAACTCTCCTTTACATTGACGCAGAATTTGAGCTTTTTCCTTCTGCAGCTGAAGATATCCAAAAACGAATCAATTTCGACCCTTTATCCATAAAAGACATTACATCTAGTACAAGAAATAGTTTTAGGAGTATGACATCAACAAGGTTCGAAATGGCGCCTTCCAGCTGAGCCTTGTTTATTATTATTATTTTGAACAAATGATCAAACATTAAATAAAGAATGTTATCTGAGCATGAGAGAGAAAATTGGTCGAAAAATGCCAAACTTGTGGAAAGAAAACTCTTGGATTTTACACTATAACATCCAGAAACTAAACAAGCATCATCGAAACATCGGCGTATTCACATGATATGGATCCGTTCTACTTTTTAATCTTTTAAAAATTCAAACCACCAATTTTCAGTTGACTGAAAATTCGCCGCAAAATCTGAAGTCTTTCGGAAAATGCGTTTTGATTATTGGATTATTCAACGATGTTTGGATTGTATCCCCTTTGAAGGAGATACAGTAAATTTGAATGAATAATAAATGTATTGATTTATTGACCATTTCCCTGTATTCTTTGGACAGAGTGCGTCTTTACGATTAGCCGATGCGCCAAGACGCTGGGCTCACAATTGGGACAAATTAGTCCAGTAGTAGTAAATCCGATTACAGAAAATTGTCGTTTTTTAGACAGTTTGTATTGTTATTACCTTAGTTAAAGCTAATATAGTGAGATGTGGTGGCGACGTTCGCGCTATCTTTACCAATTTATACACAATTTTAAGTGGCTGCCTTAATCGTGGTCTTAGTTAATAAATAACTACAAAAAATTCTGTTTTTCACTAGAAAAATGCGAAAAGTCGACATATTACGACAGGCAAGAAGATATTCTGGACACTTTTACTTATCCGTGTGGATAAACGCTGTGGAATGTAAGCTATTTTTCTTAAAGTTCAGGAAACCTATTTCCGAAAAAATTTCGATTTAATTCATTATTCTACTGAGCGCTTCAGCTATAATATTTTCACCCAATGGACTGAAAGTACATATTATCTAATCCAAAAAAATGTAACTCTCAGAGGAAAGCGTCCAGGTTGCTAAATAAATCAAATGTGCTAATGGTTTTTAAATCGACTGTATGGAACTGCTGATACTTTCCCAGATCGTAAATGTGCTACATCGATTCACATTACCCTGTATATCCATACTAGAAGACACCAGTAACCTAAATTTTTCCATTGTATTGACTTATGGTGCACGGAGGAATTTAGAAAAATCGACTGATTAACCACTTCCGTTTTGGTACTTTCCACACAAATGATCGATTTAATCCATATATTATTGGGCTCATATACATGCACTAAAAATTACCAAAATTTGGTAAAGGTTGAGCGGTTGCCGAAGTAAACTACCAAAATTAAAGCGGAGCGCATAGTTACGCCGCTTCTAGTACCAACCGTAAGAATTGACGGATTTTCAACACTTAATTTTTTCACCTCAATGTGTGACAGTGGTCCATATTTTGGTTAATTGTGTTAATTTTTAATTCTCTTCTAAATTTAGGAAACACTGGCCAAGTAACTACATCCCTTTTGGTACTTCCCATACGAGTATAAATGGCCAGTTAAACTCACTCATTCTTAGTTTCATATATTAATGCAGTTGTACTTAATTCTATTAAAATCACTGCAAATTACACGCTTTTCAAACTAAGTTCTGAAAATGAATATAGACTATATTGCCACACCAATTCTAGCAACTTCAAAACAAACTTGCAGATTTTACGAAATTCAAACTTTCCTCTATATGTATAATCTATAATTGACAGTTTTTACGAAATTCAAACTTTCCTCTATAATTTGTTATTAGTGGACTGCAACAACCTGGGTTTTTTTGTCCAGTTTACGGTTTTTTACTTCTGAATAAAATTGGAGAACAGCATTCAAGACCGTTCCAGTACTTCGCATATAAATGACTTATTAGATCCAAATAAATTTAGCTATTCACCCTTCCAGCAGTTGTACTTAATTTACTGGCACAGCACTTCTGGTGCCTTCGATCGATATATCGAAATTCACGTTCGCTCTGGACGTCCCAGCCCATCAACAACCGATGAAAATGTTGAGAAAGTGAAGAAAATTGTTATGGAGAATCGTCGAGTCACAATTAGAGCAGTCCCTGAGGATGTCGACATATCGGTTGGCTCATGCCATGCAATCTTTTCTGAAATTTTGGGCAAGAAGCGTGTGGCAGCGAAGTTCGTTCCAAAATTGCTGATTTTGACCAAAAACAACGTCGCATGAGCATCGCTCAGGAATTGTTGAATGACGTTGCGATGATCCAGATTTGCTTAAAAGGGTAATAACTGGTGACGAATAATGGGTATACTCGTATGGTTATGACATCGAAACCAAAGCCCAATCGTCCCAATGAAAGAGTCCAGGAGAGCCAAGACCAAAAAAGATCAAATGTCAAGGTTTTGCTCACTGTTCTCTTCGGTTACCATGGCGTAGTGCATCAGGAGTCCTTACCACAAGGTTGTGCAGTAAATAGGGAGTATTTCCTTGAAGTTATGCTCCGTGTGTGCAAAGCAATACGAAAATGCGCCCGGAATTGTGGAAAAAATTCATGGCTTTTGCATCATGATAATGCACTCATCTTTGCTTGTGAGAGATTATTTGGCCAAAAACAACACCTTTATCATACCTCAGCCACCGTATTCACCAGATTTGGTCCCCTGCAACTTTTTTCTGTTCCCAACGGTTCCCGACGGTTGAGGAGATATGAACCGAATCGCTGAGAGAGCTCAAGGACATACCAAAAAGTGCATATCAGAACTACTTCGAGGATTGGAAAAAACGCTATCACAAATGCATTATATCTGGGAGAACTACTTTGAAGGAGATAAAATAGAAATTTGTAAATAAATAAATATTTCTGGGGAAAAATGAAAATTTTTTGAACCCATCTCTTGTGTTGTTTGCTAAAATTAAGAAGAAAAAAGAAAAAATCTATCGGTAACCCATGTTTCCAAATTACAAATTATCAATATGAATACATGTATTCCTAGAGTCACTTTCATGCATCAGTTATTTAGTACTCGAATGAAAATGGAGTGCATGACCACGCCTCTTAAAATACATACAAAGAATTTAGAAAAATTGTTGATTTCTCTATAACGTTTTAGAAGAGGGTTCAGCTAATTATAATATTGCTTCTTTATTATGCTTTAATCCAAATATTTTTTTTGATCGATATAACGATTTGCCACGCCCCTTCTGGCACTCCTCACGTTTCGCACCAGAGCAAAAGGACGTTGGGTGAATGTGAAGAATATGAGTTTATTCACCTGTTTTTTTTCCGTTGTTGCGTATTTTTATAGCCAGTCCATAGAAAAGTTTAAGTGTTTTCTTTTTTTGCAATGTCACTGTACATCATCGTCATCATCATTTGCATTTAGAAAAAGTCCTGAGCAATTTCTGTAGCAATGAGTGACAACACACACAACCGTAGACGGTCGTTTGCGCGCACACGCATTCACAAACAAATTATTTTTATTAACAGCAACAGTAGCAACAACAGCAGCAGAAAGTGTTATTGTAGTTAAAGCGGTAACATAAACATCCGGAATTTGCATAAGCAGCACAACACACAAAACGGCACAGCAACAACAAACAGCCAATTGTATGGAACCTTAACGGAGGCAATGAAACTCGTACTTACAGACGACAATAGCTTCATAACGGTATCGCCGAACATTAGTGAGTGTAAGCACATAGACGTGGAAGAGACAACTTCGTGTATGTTATTCTGCATAAGCACGACGCTCCCTATGTATCAACAGCAGCGAATTCGTTTATTGCCATAATGTTGGCGTACTTTCGGCGGATGTAGCCATGTCCCATCAACATTACACTCGTTCATTCGATAACTTTGTTGTTTCTGTTACATATGAAAAATTTACAGTAATGCTTCATCACGATGTGAGTGTGTATGAGCGACAATGTTCATATGTATGTGTTACATATACATATGTACGTACATGTTATGTGATTTATGATGCTAATGACATTCGTCGCCAGCTAAAGCATAGCCTGCTACTTAGATCCCACCGTACCAGGGCAACCATTCGCAAGCGATACTCGTATGTATAAGTTTAGACAATGTTTATATTAAATGATGGCAATTTATTTAGCGGCAACAACAGTCACCAAAGAAAATATAAATTTTAAAAACAAATTTTGGTAAATGAAGTGAAAATTGTAATGGATTCCACGAAATTTCCATACTTAATCAAAAATAACTTCTAACAAAATTGTGCACACATTATTGTTTGTGACCTCTATATAGAGATCGGAGTAATGAATTGTTGAAAACATAAGCTTCTGTCATTTGTGGCAATAGAAACTGATATGTTTCTGAGCAATTGAAACTTTTATTATTTTCAACAATAACGTGTGACAGACATAAAGCGCAAGCCTTAAAGAACGTCATTTCTTTAATAAAGCCTTTAGAAGTTATTATTTTGAAATAATAAATGAATACTTTAAAGCAGCACAGAACTTTCTGTCAGGTGGACTAACTTAGGTAGACGAGTATTTTCAACCAACATATTGTTGTTTTTGCTGTAAAATATGCTTTAAATAACAAATGCAAAATTGTAACTTTCTGATATATATCGCTAAATGAATGAAAATGAATGCTCTGCGCACCATTAGCTAGAGTGGAAAGAAATTTATTATTTTTACAGTATATGGCTTTAGTCACACAGCTCACATGGCGGGATTGGCAAAGCATTATTTACTAAGAGTTATTCCTATAAGGTCAACTCTTAATTCGGGTCTGTGCTTTACACAATTGGACTGTTTGAAAAAAACAATTTTGCAGGAGCGATCAGCTTTGGCCATTAGAAGAGAATTTATAATACAGAGTGGCGCAATAGAACGTGCATATTTAAAAAATAGATTAAAAAATAAATACAAAAGGTATGGTTAAACTAAATCTAAGGCATTGTAGAGTAATAAATGGAATTTATTTTTTAAAAATAACATCATCTAAATGGTGACCCTCTCTACGACGGCACTCCTCTAACCGCAAACGAAAATTATTGAAAACTTTTTTCAGTAATGCTGGTGTAATGGCTATCATTTCACCACGGATATTATCCATGAGCTGAACGATGTTTCTTGGATTATTACTGTAGACTTTGTGTTTGAGGTATCCCCACAAAAAAAAGTCAAGAGGAGTCAAGTCTGGACTACGGGGGGGGCCATGGGATATCACCTCTTTTCGAAATCAGTCTGCCAGGGAACATCTGCTTCACCACCGCCATGGAGTCATTTGATGTGTGACAGGTAGCTCCATCTTGTTGGATCCAAGTTCTGGAATTCACTATTCTTGAACTTTCAATTTATGGAGCCAAAAATCCGTCCAACATCTCAACATAGCGTTCCGTATTAACCGTGACGTTTTGGCCCCGCGCATTTTCGAAGAAAAAGGGACCAATTATTCCTCTGCCAGAGATTCCTGCCCATACTGTTACTTTAGGACTATGCAATGGTCTCTGGTGTTTGATTTTAGGATTTTCACTGTTCCAGTAACGACAATTTTGACGGTTTCCGAACCCATTCATAAGGAAATGAACCTCGTCAGAGAAAAAGATATTGTCAAAATTGGAAAATCGATTAAGCATTGCACTAGCAAATGCGAGCCTTGCTATGAAGTCAGACTCTTTCAATTCTTGTGTTAATTGCAGCTTATATGGATGCAGTTTAAGATCCAATGTTAAAATTCGTTGCAAACTTCGTCGCGATAATTGTAAGACAGACGATCTCTTGCGAGTCGACATTTGTGGATTTCCTCGTACTGACTCCATAACTCTCTCAACATTGTCTTCGGTCCTAGATGTTCTTGGGCGACCATTTGCTTGCAGTTTAAATGTTGAACCGGTCTCTTCAAAACGCTTTACCCATATTTTAATTAAATTAGCACTCGGCGCTTCACTAATTCGCCGTAGTCTATATTCAGCACAATATAGTCGCCTAATAGTAATATATGAACGAGAGTTCTCGTAAAATGCGCGCACGCAAAATGTGCGACGCTTTCCGTCGAAGTGATTCATAGCGGCTAAAACTCCATGAGCCCGCCAACCCAACGACGTAGGCGCGATGCAATATGCACGTTCCATTGCGCCACCCTGTATGTTCCATCTAAAGAATACGAGGCCTCCAGATGTCTTGGGAGCACAGCTAAAAGGGATTTCCTTCCGAGAGTCTGTACAACACGGTGCATACTTGATTTATGCTAAATAATGCCTTTGATGGCATGCAAAAATATTGGAGTTCCTTTTACTACACCATATTTATTTCAGATATTGTCTTCATATTGTTGCTTTTGTTTGGATTTTTTGAGTATTAAGTTTATAGTTAAAATTAAGCGAAATATTACTGCTTCTGGTTTATTTAGTTAAACAGAATCTTCTTCAACATTTACAAATTATTTGATGAATTATTTCTTTTACCTATAATGATATTCCGCATAAAATATTTTTTGTGATTATTGGGAACAAAGATCACTGCTTACAGTTTTCAGTATGATTAGCTCAAACATAAGCTCAAATTTGTGGCATTCAAAAAACTTTTCACTTTTCTAATTATAGTTTTCATGAAATATATATTCGGCCAATCACACAGGATCAACCCTTTATTGTGAAAGAAACAGCCATTCTGCCTTAACTCATGCAAACTTGTCTTCACCAAAATCCACTATGCGTTTGCATGGTTTGCACCATAGTCTATTCCGGGCAGCGAATCGTGTTTCTATTGCGTTATAAATAATTAAATTTTATATTTATAAAATTGATCTTTATATCACATATTTTCTTCACAGTAGCATAAATAAGTACAAAATAATAAAATTAATAAAATGAAACCAAACATCTTTTCTGAGGTAACTTGGTGGGCTGAATTCGAATCTGTAATTGGTCTTTCTCTATCACGCCACGTTTTCGATATACAAAAGAAATTATTTTACTCATTTTGTACATAAAAAATCATTAGTTTATTTAAAAATCAATGACTTTCAAAAGTGAATGGCGTTATTTAAACGTCGTTTGTATTTGGTTGGCTCGGCTTCACGTATTAGAATCCAGCAAGAGTCTGCCAGCATGATTTTGTCCCAAAAGCCTTCATAATTTCTTTCAATTTTCATCTTGGTGAGCACGCTCTCCTTGTTCGTAGCTCACCTCACCTAGGTTTTGTGGAAAAAAATTTAAATCTAAATGAAGAAAATGCATTTTGAGTAATATTCGTACACCTAATTCGTGATAATTTTTTAAAAATTCAGCAACAATTTGTCTAGTTTTCACTCTTATTGTTTCCAAGAAAACTGTTTACGATGCTCTTAAAAGATTTCCAGCATTCATATTCTTTCTCCAATAAACATTGTGAAAATTTGTCATCATTCAATAGCTTCCTGATCTGAGGGCCAATAAACATACCTTCTTTGATTTTAGAATGTGAAATTTTAGGAAAAACCGCTAACAAATATTTAAATGCTGCACCATATTTGTCCAGAATCTTAACAAAGTTCGTAAAATAGCCCAATTTTATGTGCAGCGGCGGAAGAAGGACCTCGTTTGGACCAATTAATGGTTTATTTGAAATGTTTTGTTTTCCTGGCGAATAGTCAGTACTTTTTGTCCACTCTGTCCTGACGTATTGATGATGATGACATGTAGTGGACCATCCCATAGACTTAGTGTTTAAGATAATTATCTCTGATTTAATTAATGAATTAGTTTCAAAATGAATTAAAATGAATTATTTGAACGACTACTGTTAACTTAAATTGAATACTATTGTTAGATGATGTAAAAGCCCACCTATCCACCCATGAAATTGAAAAAAACCTACTATTTGCGATGCATAGGTGGCAACCCAGCGGTGCACGGAGGTTTCGTGGTTGTGGTCGGCAAGAGAACGGGTCCCTTTGCCGTTCAACAACCACCAGGACCACGTCGCAAGCCGCCCTCAGCTTTCGAATAAATAATGTAAGTCTTAAATCCCTAAACTTATTTTTTTCCAAAAAAAAAAAAATATACCGTTTCCCTAAGTCAGTGAAACACAGAGTACAAATAGGAATTCAAATTTCCTGGTTTTCCAACCTCCTCAATTGAGCCTAAGCTCCTCCCAAATCGCCGATAGTGAATTGGAACCTGAGTTCCAGAAAGAAAAAGGCAAACGATTTAACACAAAGGAAACAACAATATTTTGTGAAACCTCCTTGCATATCAGTCAACAAATCAATGGCCTGAAACAAATTAATTTACAGTTATTTATGAGGGTTTATACTACATGTACAAAGAAATTGAAATCACACACCTTAAGGTCACCACAGATCTTCCATTTTTTATCGTTGTATCTGAGTAATGCCAAAATTTCGGTCATTGATTTGTAATTTTCATTTATATTAAAGGCATGAGCAATTGATATGGATGGTTTTTCATTCCCATTATGCAAAAGGAGAGCCTTAAAACTGTACTTAGAGCCATCAATAAATAATTTCCACTCAGTTCTGTCATATGGCTGGTTTAATTTTTGAAATAAATCATTAACATCAGTACAGTATAGAACAGATTTTCTCTAGTGATACTTTGAAGAGTTAAGTTCTGTGATATTAGTTATTAAGTTATAAGGTATGATTTATTTATATACTATGATCACTATTTTCTTTATGCAATTATTTTGCCCAGTTTTTTAAGTAATTGCCACTACTATGTAAAAACAAGTTGAATTTTCAATAAAAGTTTTTCTCCTGATGAAGTTGTAAAAAATCCAACTAAACGCTGAAAAATACATGATGAAATAAATTTGTTTTACTCTGAGCAAAAATAGTCCGTATAAACACAAAAAAGATAGAATAGAGTGTTTCCTTTTAAAAGATGCAGCCAATTCCAAGCTTGTATCTCTGTAGATTGTTACTTTTGTCCCAACTGCAAGATGTTTCTGCTGCTGCATGCGTGAAGTTAGTAATTTTGTGTCTTGCTTCGTTAAATGTAAATGTAGAATTAGATCATTCTGCTCAAATTGAGTCACCAAATAGCGTTCACCATCAGCTTGATACAGACTACCACTGCTGGTGAAAGATGTTTCGGACTCACTGCTCGTTGCACTGGGAATGACTGGTAATGAATTTGGTGGAGTTGAACTGGTTTGGAAACAGATGGGACATTCACGAAAGAAATTTATTTTCGATTTTTCATATTGAATCCCGCAACTTTTGTTAAACAGAAATAACAAATTGGTTTGGTAGTTGCTTGACTCTCTCCAAAGTACTGGAATTGAAAAATCCAAATAGATCTTCTTTCCATTTGACCACTTCTACGAAACAGTTCAGCAACCATTGCAAAACATTGTCAGTGTCCACTGTTTGTTCAAGTTTCTGACAGCCGAACTAAAATAATGTAAATTTGCTTATTTTAATGATTCTGATATTGCATATCCTTGTTTTCCAACCAGATATTCGCCACACGCAAAGCAGAAATAGCTTTAATTAGTAACACACGATCTTCCTGACATGAATGAAGAAGATTTATAGTGAATGTGGGCTTCTGTCAAATTAATAATTTTGAAATTGTAGTGTCAATATTGACTGTTTTACAGTATTGCCAGCATGCGAAAAAAATGGACAAGACGCGTCAGCCCAATTTTTAAGCCATATTCGAGTTCAGCGCTCTCAGATTAGTTCAAAAACATGCTTCGTTTCTGCAGTCAATTTTTTCCCAACTTTGTAGACTAGTGCAACAGACATTCTCCTATTCCAACGGTGAACAATTAAATCTTTTTGTCTGCTACGATTCCGATTTTTATATGAACGGTTTGGGACTATGCTAACCCACATAAATGCCACCAAGTGGCTGTAAATCAGCAGAAAATCACTATAATCGTAAGTTTTGATTGTGAAACAGCGGCCGTGCTTCTTTTAAGATGATGTTTGCATTACTATCACCGTCAATAGATCGATGATGAACAATTTCTTTTCGGACAAAATTTGGCGAGATGGGAAAATGGAGAATAAATGACGCAGAAAATAATCGTTGGTTTGGAGCGAGATGTTCTAAATATTTTCATTTATTTAAACTAATTATTGATATCCTGCAACAAACAAAGTTATTTTGCATAAATTTGAACTACTGTTGGTATTAATGAACATGCATAAAATCAGCCGAATAATAGAATAGATTGGCATGAAACTAATAAGAATGAAATTCAACTGAAGAGTTGAATTAACCATATTTCATATAATTTTGAAGAATCATTCAAATTGTGTTTTTCTCACTGTGCTCAGTCAAAATATCTATTTTTTTCTGGTAAATTTCAACCATTGGAAAATGGACATACCTAGTAAGTTTTAGCCCTACGACCATTTTTCAGGGTATTTAATAATTCGAATATATTCACTTTTATTGAAGCACTTTTATTGAATTAGAAATGATTAAAGTATTAACAAAATATGTACTAGAATTTTGATAATACTTTTATCTTGTCTAAATTATACACATTTGTGTCGCAAAATAGAAGTATCACTGCTTTTTGTTTTGTGCTTCTATTTGGTAACAAATTCAAAAGATTTTTACTCTTATACTCTTTTACATTGTGTCGATATTGAGTTTCAATATTTGTTTAAAAATTTAGTTGCATTCGTAGTGACAAGCAAATGTTACATTGTATTAACTTTTAAAAGTTCAGGATTTTTGGCTTCAATTTTTTTTTTTTCATTCAGTGGGATCTATTCCGACCATTTTTCGATTTTATTTGTATTGAATGTGTCAAACAATCAGCAACAATGTCAGCGAAAGCGACACATCACATAAACCCATCGTCCTCGTTGATATCGTCATCGCACTTGTAGTCGTCGTCACCGCCATCATCTGTTTTCTATTGGATGCAACTGAAGTTGTTGCACCCGAATTGTGGGATGAGATGGGTTTGGTTACATGTTCACTTCTGGATGATTGCATGTGCATTTAGAAAGTCTGAGCTGAAGTTTTATCTACACCTCGCCAGTTAAACCAACAACAAAGGCAACAATGGTTATGGTTGCATACCGCGTGCATACAGTCAGGAAGAGCCGCACTTTGACAAACATTTCAAGTCCATGTGTGTTTAAGTTGCCGATATATATTCACTCATATGTATGTACATATGCATGTGCTTGCGAGAACTATTTTAGAGGGAGAAAAGTCAAGCTAACAGGCGAAACAGGCCTTTAGCATGCCCTCTGCTTGGAAATATACTCGTAAGTCTTATGGTTAGCATTCAAATTTACAGGCGAATTTCTGCGCAATTATGCAATAATCCAAAGGTAAAAATATTTGTTAATTTCTACAACGTTGTGATATAAGTAAAAGATAATTTGCAGGAGCTAAACGGAAAATTCAAAATATCCCAATCAAACTTTTTATAATTAAACCATTAATGTGTACCAAATTTGCCTCAAACATGTGTAATTGTGTAGAAGGTATAAACCCAAGAATATATGGATAACAAAAATATACAATAATTCAGGTCGCCTATTATACACCTCCCCTAGAAAATAATTCCAAGCGCTTCGATCTTCTGCGCTTCTCCTCCAATTCGTCACATCAAGTTTCAATAGTATTTCAAAAGCCTGGTCCTTCCAACGGAGTTTCGGCCGCCCTCTTCTGCGCTGTCCATCGAGGTCGTTGTCGAAAACTTTCCGTGCCGGAGCATTTGGGTCCATCAGTACAACATGACCCTCTCAACGCAATCGCTGTATATTATTGCTTTGGACCACGTCGATGTCAGCATATATCTCATACAGCTCATTGTTCATGCGACGCTGGTACTCTTTGTTAACGATGATGGGTAAATATATTTTTCGAAGTATTTTTCTCTCGAAAACTGCCAGTACTGTTTCATCCGCTTGCGTCATAACCCAGGATTCTGCGCCATATAACAAGACGGGTAAAACCAACATCTCGTACAGTCGGATTTTTCTTGGTCCAGAGAGGGCTTTATCATTGAATCTCTTGCTTAGCCCGTAGTAACATCTATTAGCAAGCAATACTCTGTTCTTTATCTCTATGCTGCTATCATTCGTACACTTCAAAATTGTAGTTATCGACGTTCACATAGCGTCCCAGATGAATAGACTCTTTGTTCGTTGAAACCAATAACTTTGTTTTGTCCTCGACCTATTTTTGCTGTTTCCTTTTCGATGTTTGAGAAGGCTGAAGTAATTTCTCGCAGTTTTCGGCCAATAATTTCTTTGTCATCTGCATATGCGAGTAACTTATGGCTTTTATTAAAGATGGTACTAGTCATGTTAACTGCAGCTTTCCTCATAATTATCTCCAACAGTATGTTGAAGAGGTCGCACGATAGACTGTCGCCCTGCCTATATCCTCGTTCGGTGTAAAAAGGTTCGCTTAGATCTTTGCCTATCTATACTGAAGTCAGCGTCATCCTACAAAGACGTATAAGCTTCGTAGGGATTCCAAACTCGGACATGGCCTCATACAGTTTTTGCTGTATAGAGCTATCGAAGGCAGCTTTATAATATACAAAAGGATTGGGACTTCTCCAAAATTTGTCATAGTGTGAATATATGGTCAGTTGTTAATTTAACAGATCTAAAGCCACACTGATAAGGTCCAATCAGGTCAGTTAGAATCGGCTTTTCTCATATCACACTCGACAAGACCTTATAAGCAATGGGTAAAAGACTGATACCGCAATAGTTTTTACAAACACTTGAATCGCCTTTTTTAAACACAGGACATGGTACACTCAAATTCCAATCTTCGGGCATGTTCTCCTCGAGCCAAATCGTATTTAGGAGCTGATGCAGGCGGTTTATCAGTTCATCGCTACCATTTTTAAACAGCTCTGCTGGCAGGCCATCAGCGTCCGCAACTTTGTTGTTCTTAAGCCGCAATGCTGCGGTTCTGATCTTCACCTCATAGACATAAAATTGAGTTTGGGGAAATCGGTCAATTCGTACTGTATGCATCAGACCGCTGCAGTCTATAAATGAGGAGACACAATGAAAAAATTCAATTTCAGAAAATAAATTAGTTTGTATACGAGGTACCAGAAGGGGTAGACCTGTGTAGCTACTTACAACTTGCCGCTAAGGTCAGGCAAAATATTAGGCTGCGCTAAGTTTTCAGAGGTTTTACGAAGATTTGCCCATTAATCGTGTCTACTAGCAAAACCGGCAGAGGGACATCGCTCAATCAAATTCGAGGGTCTTGAAACATATTTGATCAAATAATAATTGGTATTTCATTTGACATTACAAAAATTTAAGACAGAAAAAAGTTTCAATAACATCAAATTTCTTTCAACCAAATGCGTTCAATGATTTTTTAAGTCGACTGAGCAAAGTCGGCCTCTCCGGATGGCTGCCTGTCTGACCGACTGATACGACTGCGGTGAACCAAGTTATTGTCCATTTGCTTTATAACGATTATTGAAATCTAAGAAAAATCTATCTGCGTACTAACGAACCTGTATGTTCTGAAATTTATGCTGCTAACTTGTAGTAAATTGAATCAAACCTGCTATACTATAGGAATTTGACAAAGTAGATAAAGATTGTCTCACTGCCTCTGGTAGCCTCCATACAAATTGGTCAATTTTTCGAAATTCAATTTTTATATTTTCACAGAAAGATGTGATGGTATATATCGTTGGATACACCAAAAATGAAATCCCGGGAAGAATCGTTTAAGTTATCAATGTGTTTCAGGACGTTCTGACTTTATTAAACGATATTTGACCGTCTAGCTGACTGGCCCGCTGGCATAAATCTTCGTGAAACTTCTTAAAACCCGTCGTGGAAATTACAATTATGTTATATATATCCATCCTTATTGGTATATTCAATACATTGACCTCTTACCCGCGACGGAATGAAAAATTCAATCGATTAGCCATTCTTGTTTTGGTACGTCCCATACAAATGACCAATTTAATCCTTATATTCTTTGATTAGTATTTACTATTCGAATGCTCTAATTCAGTCAAATGTTACAGATTTGCGGAAGTGGTATTTGAGAATGAAAATGGACCGCATTGTCACGCCCCTTGTGGTAGCACCCACATTAATTAACCAATTTACAGAAAATTAGTTTCTTTTTTCAACAACATGCAGAATGCAGCGATCTGCTCGTTTCCCCATGCATTTGTCTTATAATCCTGAATATCTGATATCTTCCATACAAGTTAGCTATTTAACCTATATATTCTTAGGTTCCTATCTTCTATACAGTTATAGTAACTTTAGTCAAATATTCAACATACAATGTTGTTTTCGAGAATGAGGCCGTATTGTCTCTGCACTTATATTTGTTCTCATACAAATAGAGCGATTTTCAGAAAATCAATGTTTTCCTACCTTCTACGCTGAAGTAACCTAAATTTTTGTTGGTTTTAGTGCTTAGTAGATTCCGCTAGAATTCGAAAAAAATATACCATGTAAACCCGCCCTAAAGTCTACCCTTCACAGGTCAGTTGCAATCTTATTCCTTTCATTGTACAGTAATTCGCAGCATTTGCTTATAAGATGCCAGCCACGCTCTTTCTGGCACTCTGCATTCCCTTAATCCAGTCTGAAAACAGATTAGTTGACTGTAAGTCTAATTTGGTCCACATGACTGAAATGAGATGAGTCCACATAAATATTTTTTAGCATATAGATAAATCGTAAATGAGCTGTCGGCTAGTCGGCAACACATTTATGTTAACAGTATCTATTTGTGAAAGGCCCGATAATGGGCCCTGTCCTGATTTCTTTCACTGGGTTTTGTGCATAAATACATTTATGTTGTCAGGTTGGTTTGCTATTGCAACTGAACGATTCGATTGGACCGCAACAAACAACAACTTCAGTTTCAGCAACAGGATAACGATAGAAGCATCAGCAGTAGCATACTCGTATTGCCACATCACCTCGTCCTAGACGACTCTCGGTTCGTATTCTCTTTGACTTGAAAGCACACTTGTCTCTGACACGACAACAACACTGGACCAAGCAGGTCAATTTATTTTAGATTTCTTTTTTTTGTTCTTGCTTGTCTGCTTGCTATGAAGACTTTCCTAGCTGGAATGAGGAGGGAAAAAGGATGAAATTCTATTTTGCTGCAGTAAAAGTTTATCAATCATTTAAAAAGTAAATTGCTTAGAAAACATGTTTGAGACATGTGAAATACATAAGAATGCATATATATATAAACGTATGTACATAAAAGTGTGTAGAGAGCAGTGTTAAGACAAACACACAACAACATGCGTGATACTGAAGACATAAAGAAGAAACATCAGCTGTCTTACAATAAAAATATGCCTTCTGGAAATATGCATTGTATATGTATTGTTGTACTTGTTTTAATATTAATTAAGTATTATAATTGGTTTCATATCCTTTTTTTGTTTTAAATACATTTGATGCATTCTCTGCAGTGTACAAAATAATTGAACATGTCTGAATTTGATATTCTTCTGGAGGAGGAAAACATAATCGAAATCTTAGCCCAAGTTATCTATCAAAAGCTTATTTTACGTTAACAATTAAAATGTTTAACTTTGCCTTATTTGAAGGGAAATCATATTTTTTTTTTTTTTTTTTTTGATTTATTCGTTATTTATTCCTGTACATTTGATTTAAGTCCTCCAGAATCTTCCAAAGAGCCGAATACTGTAGTTTGGACAATGCTTCTTTATAAACTCTCTCTTGGGTGATACAACACTTGCCTTCAAACCGTTTCTTCAGATGTTTCAGTCAGGTGAACTGACCCTTGCACTAACATAATTTTTCAATGCTGTAAATTTGTCCAAAGTATGTACCAGAATGAGAGTGATAAATCGCTGGTTATCACCAACAAATGTTGGGAACTAATGCATAGCGAAAGAAACAACGTTATAACTTACTGTACTTAATCCATAACTTACATAGCTTTCTCCGCTTAAAAATTATAAACTATCTATCTAAATGATCTATCGACATTAATGGTGAGGTTATCCGGTACATTTTTTCACATTTAGCAAATGTTATAATTTAATGAACTAGACGTAAGTTAGAGCCAAATTTCGATATATTGGTCAGTTCTTATGGGACTGACAATGCTGTCCGTTTTCATTTCCTGAACTAAGTTTAACAAACGCATGATAATAAAGGGTGTCCCAACAAGAACGCAAGATTTAAATTTGGCGCCGTTCGAAGTGTCATTGTTTGACATTTGAAAAATTGTTATTGTTTGCTAGTAGAAAGTACGAGGTTAGTAAAAATGGAGCGCTACACAAATGAACAACGCATTCTCATCGTGAAATTGTTTTACCAAAATGGTGAAAGTTTCGCGGCTACAGTTCGCAAATTGCGATCAATTTGGGGTCACAATAATGCTCCAAAGGAGTCAACTGTGAAGAGATTAATGAATAAATTTGCCAAAACTGGCTCTGTTAGTGATGTAAGGACAACAACGCGCCTTCGACCAGGTCGATCGACCGAAAATGTCGCAGCTGTACATGACGATGTCGCTCAAACTCCATCCACCTCAATTCGACACCGAGCTCAGCAAATTGGTGTCTCCAAATCCACTATGCAGCGAATTTTGACGGAAGATTTGCATCTTCATGGACGGCCATGGACGGCGAAGGGAGTTCGTTAATTAGGTATTGGAGAGAAAACATGAAAATGCTGATTTTGCCGATAAAATCATCTTCAGGGGAAGGCCCATTTCAATGTTGATGGCTTCGTCAATAGGCAGAATTGTCGCATTTGGGGTGAGGAAAATCCTCGAGTGATTCACGAGAAGCAAATGCATCCTCAACGTGTCACTGTGTGGTGTAGATTTTGGGCTGGAGGAATCATTTTACCTTTGGCCATACGAGAATAAATCATGAGAGATTCCTGTAAAGGCTTGGTTATTGGGTGGACTTTTTAAAATTTACCAGGGATTATAAGGCAAAGCGTAAATTTAGATGGATACAAGGAAAATACTGAAATTCTAGAAGCGATCAATTTCGGAAAAACTTCCAACTAGAGTAAAAAGTGCCAAAAGTGTGGGCCGATTTAGCCCAGTTACAACTTCTAACTACAAATTGGCAAAATAATTAGGCTACGTCAAGTTTGACGTGGTTTAAAGAAGATTTACGGCAGTTTTATAGACTTCCAGCCAGGCAACCTTTATGTGTCACTGCTCAGACGCATATAAAAAGTGATGGTACGTATTTGGAATACCACGGAACAAAAATATAGCCTAAAATACATAACACGCACTCTTATCATACCGTACACTGAAACCAAAATCGTTACCCACTCATCCTATAGTTTCTTCGCTCATTTCAACTCTTCCAAAATAAAAGCGTTACATACTAGTACTCATATTTCGTACCATGCTCAAATAGCACTTACCAGCTGCGTGTTAACAAATGTATATGAATTTTCTTTATCACTTTGTTGTATTATTTAATGTAACGTATGTATGTAATTGCATTGAGCAAACTTAATTCGCCATTTCCAACATTTTCCACGAAATTACGGGTCACGATCTCGCAGATTGCTTCCGCCGCCGATTTTGAACAAATTTTACAGCAACCAAAAAATAAATAAAAAAAACGAACGAAGCAAGAGAGAAAATTATTCACGCAGAATGAAGGAGTTGAAGAGTAATGAGTATTGAAATCGATAATGCTGTCATAGCGATTTTTATAAAATTTAAGGCTGCGAATCATGAATTGTGTTTTATGGTATTGCAAACATTCTGTGGGAAGTAGCAACTATATTATATGTATTCGCTTGGAATTGGCTTCCTCATATCTTCCAGTATATCTGGCAATTGAGCTGTTTAAATGTCATTTGGGTGAGCCTATTTTCGTCAAGAAACAACAATTTTGTTTGCGTAATTTAAAAAATATAGAAAAATTTATAAAAGTGGCACAAAACGGCAATATTCAGATATTTTGTGAACATACATTGGCCGAACAAGATCGAACATTGCACACAGAAAATCCAAAAAAATTATAGAAATTTTGTTAGAAATTTAATCATTTTGCAAAGATATACAAATCAATTCCAAGCTAAATTTTTTGTTAATGGTGAGGCAAAAAATCTGACCGATGAATTGAATAGATCGACAGAAAATTGATAACAATTATATTCCTAGAAAAAAATTAAATTAACCTTATTTTGCACAAAATACGAGCAAAGACAGTTATTCGTACGCTTGGCGAACAGATTGGGCGATTTGTTTTATGATAACAGAATTAAAATTTGTTATATTTATGAAATTATATGAAATGGAAAGGAAAGTGACTTTTGTAATGTCAAGAATTTTTTTGTTCCAATTGTAAGATGGAGGATAACACAACGTTTTTGTTTAGAAATATAACAAAACAGGCACATTGTTAAATATTGCTAAATAAATCTGACAGATTTTTATGTCAATGTGAGCGCTGTTGTAGGTGGATAAAGTAAACAATCTGAGGGGAGAAGAGGAACGGATAAACAAACGGTCAACACTAAAATGCAGCGCAATAAAGGGGAACGATGAAAATTTGGAAGAAAAGGGTGACTTCCGCGTTCATACTTTCTTTCTGGTTGGAGCTCTGAAGAGGATCGGTTGTGTCAGCAGGGATCATCCCTCATATTTTGGGAAAAGGCACTACCATCCATCTCTTGAAAGTATTTTTTTTATTTCCAAAGTTTTCGGCACACAAAAGTGGTATACCGCAACCAAACACCAGCTTCAAATAAGATAACAACAGCCGCTGTAATAGCACTAGGTTGACACCAATCCAACGTGGTCCGTTGCGAAATATTTTTTTGGAGAGTGTCTTCGCTAGTAACGGTACTTAGCTTTAATTATCTAAAAGGTACGAAAATAGAGAAAAGTAATACAAACGTAGAAAAATTACACGGAACAGTGACATTAATGGATTACCTTGGACTATTGAAGGACGGCAAGTCTTAAGAGCCACAGATTCCGGCACGAACATCAAGTTTCAGTTACGGCTAAGCCAAAGCAAGTTTGATCTCTTGGCGACACGCCGCAAATCCTGGTCCCGAACACTTTTTCCTTCGATATAAGATATCGTCCGCAGATAACTAGAAGCCGCCCCTGACTGTGGGCAAGTTTTTGTCAATTATTATTTTTTTTAAGTGTATGTATATGTATATAAGTGTATATATATGTACATATTATTGCCTCCCGTTTGTTTTTTATAGGCAGCCAATCCAGTTTTAAATTGAGGCGAGCTCGGATTCAAAGAAAATTTTTATCAAATGTGAAACGGAAGACGAGGAATAAAATTTAAGTTTTCAGCATCCCTCAAAATGAATTGTTGTCTCTAAAATAATACGTCAAGGTAGTAGGGAAAATTAACGGTAAGTAGAGGTACTGGAATCGGAATATCTGAACCTACATGAAAGATATCATGGAGAAGGCTAGGCTAAGATTTGGCAGAACAGCAGCCGAATGTATGAGTGATCGTGATGTAAACGAGTGTGAGTTGCATTGTATTTGTCATGTGCGTTTTGCTTCGGGCTTCCCCTTTCTATTTATATCCTCATTAGTCTGGCATGATCAAATTGTATTTGTAGCTGTCACAAAGTCCAGACTGCTGGCAAGAACCAACCCTCGTCCGGCGATGTTAGCTGCGCTAAACTCCAGCATGCCAACACTGCCGCCAATCTGGTAATACTCGATGAAATTTGCAAAACCGCTAAGAGAGACACGTTGCAAGTACTATGAATTACACCAAAATAAAATTAGCAAAATTATAACTTTCCCGTTAGAAATTAGAGAGGAACCTCTAATTTTTACTAAATAAACTAACTCGAATGTGATTTATATGATTTATACGTGATTACTTATGGATGAAAATTTCGGATCTAGGGATAAAATAAATAAAAGCGAAATTTACCAAAAAAAATTAATTTACCAACAAAATCAATTAAAAAAGTTCAACTGACAATAATAGTAGAATTCATAAAATTTCAAAAATTAAATATCAACAAACCAGCCAATTTTTTTATGGGTACCAGAATGTGTACCTAACTACCTACGGTGATGTAGGAAGGTCTAAATCGGTCTAATGCAATAATAGACTTAAATAGTTTTAACACTGGGTATTGATTGTCATATTGTCATTTAGTTGTCTCCTTGTCCTATGAATTAATAGTTAAGCTCTGTACATATTTTTATGTTTTATTTTCTCCATGACTCCTCCTCATTTTCGCAGTCAGAACCAATCTTACCAAAGGTATGATATATGACTAATTTGAATGCATTCACTGCGTGAAGGATATAAAGCTAGGAACATGTTTATCAGATTCACTATTTGTGTGAGAATTATTACGGAATTACGGAAAAATTCTTGAATTTCGAAAAATATGATCATTTGTATGGAAGATACCAGAACGATTGGACAAACATTGCCTATTTATAATCTCTGAGAAAATATTAAGTCGTGCCAAGTATTATGAAGTTTTATAGTGGTTTATGGCAGTTATCAATCTTCCAGCCAGCCAGCCAGCCGCACAGACTAGATAACGCTCAATCGTCTTAAAAGGTCATTAAACTCATTTGGTTAAAAGATACTTTGTACCTTCTGGCTGTAACATTTTTGCCATATGCATAACTTCGGATGAAGTTATATACATACATATATTAGAAAAATTCTGAAAAAAATGTTTCCTATTCGTCCTATTCATAAGAAAAGTGGACGTGATACGTTATATATTGACTTTACTGAAAATACGTGCAATTAATAACCTACAATTATAGACCACAATTACGCTAGCCCCTTAAAAAGCATAGGAGTTAACATAAATTTAGCGATTCCCAACTTATGTTATAAAAATGAATTTTTTCTCCCGATTCTAAATAGATGTTATGAATATTATTTTTCTTAAGTAATGTGCAAAAAACATTTCATTTAAAATACTATTTAAGATTGGGTGAAAATATGATTCCTCTTCTGAACAAATATAATCTTTGAGGCAGCACTTTTTCGACACTAGCCTTCCACATTCTTTATATTCTCCTGCACACATATATGCTTCTGGTAGAACAAGAAGAAAATTGCCAAAACTTTTTAGAGAAGTAATTAAAAAACAACACAGTACAGGAAAATTAGATACTTGCATTCACACGAATATTTTGTAAAAAATAGTATTTTTCTGTCAAAAACGCCACAACTGGCGTTCCTGCTACACAAAATATTTTCGGACTGTTTGTCGTACGAATTCACTTCAAAAAACTTATAAGCAACGGAAATTTTGGCAGATGTTGTTGGAAGCGAAAAAAGGCATAAATCTGCATTTCTTCAAGAAGGATTAGTGGTATTTTCATTTTGTAAGTAGATAAGCTAATGCAATTACTTTTGGAAAATCTGATAAATGATATCCTATTATATGGATATTTTTTGGTGATAGTCTATCAGTTAAATTTATAGCGTGCAAAACCAAAAACTGGCAAATCGGGCTTGTTAACCGAAACCATACGCCGGTTTTTTCAAAATTTTATTTACTTAACTACAAATTTCGCCTCTGTTAAAAGACTTTTTAAAATTTACAATAGTGCTTTAAGAATGAAGCGAAAAATTTTGCTAGTGCAAAATTCGGCTTAAGATGTAGCAGTTATTTCTACGAGGGAGACATAGTGGAATCGTCCTCAGAATTTCAATAATGTATCAAATAAAATGGTACATTTAGACATTTTTATCTACGCTAAATACAGACTTCAACGCTATGGACAAATAATGGATTTCTTTTTACTCCATCTTGTATACCAACCATCTGATTGTCGCAATATTGTACCAGATTGGTCCGTAGCTGTCTAGGCTGGTCTCTAATTGAATTTGGGAATATATCAACCTTCTGATTATAGCAAAGTTGTAGCGAATATCGAATACGAATATCACGGATATCTTTTATATATGGCAACTCTTCTTTTTTCGAAGTAGTGTTAATTTCATTAAGGAAATTTGCATTTCCCCTTTTAATGTCTTGTAAATAAAGATCGTAAAATGATTTACTGAAATTTTCAGAAAGAGTGTTTTTTCGAATTGACCGACCGTGGCGCCGTGGTTAGTACACGCGACTATATTAAATCCCTAATTTGTTATATTTTGGCGCAGATTTAATTAAATTCTGCTGAATAGAAATATTATAATTTTTCTCATAGAACGAATTTTACAAAATAATACTTAAATGCCGCTAGGGGCAGTTGAAATGAGTAGCATTTTTCGGACGACATTGTATATTAAGTGGGTAACTGTGCACAGGATATTTACAGGGTGGCACACTAATCGAGGTACTGTCAACTATCAACTGTCAATAGGGATCGTTAGTTATAGATATTCATGGGGCTTTTTACCCAGAACTGTGCCGAAGACGTATCTGTTTCAATGAATAATTTTCTGATCAGGTGTGTCGTATGCGTGAATAAGCATGGAAGTCATTTATGGTCTATCATATTCAAAACTAATTAGTTATATAAAAAAATTGTATTTTCTACACAATATAAGAAAAATGAAATACATACATTGATTAAAAAGATTTATTTGAATTGCTTATTGTATTGCAATTGGTACATCATCCTGTACATGATGATTTACCTAAGTTTAAAAAGATCTTTTACAAATCAGATGTACTTCATTTGCGTTTAATAAATGTTTATGAGGAAATCGCTAAATGTTTTCTTGGTTATCCTACTATAAAAATTAACACATTGTTCTCATTACCTTATCTCGTCCAGACACAACAATATTTCAACCGTAGATTTTGCAAGTCTTGACAACACCGATCGTAAGTGCGACACATACACACTTACCATATACCACCACCTCACCCACAAATGCCTTGATTGCACTTGATGCTCGCTCGCACTACGACAATCACAGCACCACAGGACGAGGGAGTTGAAGCCTTCACATACACTTGGGAATCATTATTATCAACATAACATGGCGCAATCTTGTTATTGCTTAAAACTGCAATAGCTATTTTTGTACGTTTTCCCACACAATCAAACAAATGCACAATCATTTGCTCACACACACGGACACGTACTCAACTTCACAATACACAATTCAATGGCACTGGCATTTGCAATCATTTCAACATGAATCACGTTTGATTCGCACGAATTACCTTTTATGTGAAATTGAAATTATAATTTTCGATGCCCTTGTACAAAAGGCAAAAAAGATGGCAATGTATGCGAAATCGTTGTGGAACTCTTTAATGTATACTAAACCGCACATGGGCACAAATTCCAACACCATGAAATGTACGAGACACACAATAAAATTATTTGGAATTATTAAATCTTCACCCGGAGGAATGCTGCAAATCGTTATAGAACTTCTTACAACTTGTCACAGCCTACTATTTCGCTTTCTGGTACCTTCCATTAAAATTAACCGATTTTTTTTTAATTCCAATTTTTCTCCTCTAAGTAAAGTCTATGCATATGAAGGTAGTTGATTGATGCCGTTCATATATTTCTTTTATAAAGTGCTCTAATTGTGGACATACGTAGGGAAAAAATATATTTTGCTCAAAAAATGTGCTATTGCGATACCACAAATGTGGGAATATATGGATCAAGTTAGGTAATTGCTATGAGAAGTACAGGAGAATGTGTAGTTTTCCTGTCTATTTTTTCGATTTTGCCTAGCATGTTGACGCAATTTAATTGGCAAACAACTTTAATCTACGAATTATGTATTACAGTAAAAGAAATTTTGGTGCCACGGTCGGTAACTTCGAAAAAATACTCTTTCTAAAAATTTCAGTAAATCGTTTTACGGTCTTTATTTCCATAAATCGATCAATTTGTAAGGCAGGCACAAGAAGAGGTGTGGCGCCATAGGTCCATCTGTAAACTAAGCTCATCAAAAGCATGCTGTGTGCCAAATTTGATGTAAATTAGTACAACTATTTGGAAGATACGAAGATAAGGATGTCTGTACTAAATAATTTATTTATGTATATGGGAAGTTCCAGACGGGAAGTAGTTATTTGCTCAAGTGTTATAGAGAACTATAAAGCAATACCATGAACAAAACCTAGGTTACTGGTGGCAACAGTAGTCTACCAATACGGTTTGTTTACGTCCTACGAAAGTACTGTGACAAACGCTCACCATGTATGAAATTTGACAAGATTCAGTCAATATATATACAGTGCTCGACATATGTAAGTGTACTTACTACACCTATTTCTGCTGCCCCACGAGTCCGAAACCTTTATGGAGAAAAGTAATCATGTAGCTTTGTTTGAAAATCATTTTATTATTATAAGACAGAAAAAAAACTACTTGCTTCAATAGAAGTTAGAAAATTATTAAAGAAAAACGTAAAAAAGCGCTGACAAAAGTCCACGTACGACTGGTAAACTAACAGAGATAACTTCATTTAAGCATTTAAAATGTTTCTGAGATTCAAATTTATTTTCTTAAATAATTTTCTAAGTGCATATTATAGTAATTAGGGATTTTGGTATTAATAAAATTACATTTCAAAGAAAACTGCATCATTACTGTACAAACTTACAGCGTTTATACTTATTTGAATTATAAACAAAATCTTATTACTGACTATTCTAAAAACAAAATGTCTCTTAGTGAATTATTTTATCCATAAAGTACACAAATGTACTATATACGTAAATGAATTGCCAAACTAGCCTTATAAATGAAATCATTGTGAATTATCCTGAATCTAAAATTTAACATTGCTAAGCTTCGTGGCAAGTTCGTGGAACCAGTATCGGACATTTAACTTTTCTGAACCTACTGGTGAGCACTTCTCTACTCTCAAAATAAAACATCTTGAATTGTAATTAATTCATTTGGTTTTTTTATCTCAAATTATTTACAATTCGTAACTTGCGTGTAATTTCTTTTGTTCTTTTAGAAATTATATGCACAAGACAATTTTCTCTTCCCACAGCCAAAAGCATTTCCCTAAGTACGAAATTCACTACTTGAAAGATATATCTAAATCTCACAATTAGATAATTTCTCATCCAACCGCACCATTCCCGCTACTCGGAACTGGCTTGTCCGTCTTCATCGCTACCCCGCTAACTTCCAAAGCCAGTTTCGTGCTCAACTCCAGTACAATTACTTTTCTTTGTAACGTCTTCAGACTCATCAGGTACGGGAAATGGTGGTCGTACGTAGACTTATGTCGGCACTGTACAGTCCATCTATCGATTTCTGTAAATGCTGTGAAATGCATTATAAAAATTTAAAATACTGCGGAACACAAATGAAGAATTAAGAATAAACTTTTGTTAGATAACCGAAGAAAAGTAGCGAGAAACAAGAAATATTTTCCGTAGATGACAGAGGTGATGCCATCAAAACCTTGTTTTCATTACTATATTAGGTGCGCAACTGAGTGCCCGCTGTTTGTCAATAGATGGCGCCACCTATAAGTACTAGTTGATTTTTCCATAAACTAAACGTCATGTACCAAGCTTAGGCATATGGTAAACATACCGCCTCGACGCAATAGTCATTTTCTTTTGGCATCATATTCTTTTGGTTGTATTAACATGTATGATTTTGTGCCAAATAATCGTCATATGTGGGAAATATGGATTTTTCTTCTTTCAATCGAAAAAAATGGTGGCTGAAGTTCATCGAAAGCTTCAAAAGGTTTACGGAGATGCTGCTTTAATTAAAGTAAAGTTTGAGTGTTGGTTCCGTCACTCTAAAGACGGTGATTTTGATGTTGACGACCGTTCGCGTGAAGGAAGAGGAAAATCCTTCGAAGGCACTGAATTGACGGCATTGCTTGATGGGGACCCGTGTCAAACGCAAGTGGAGTTACCTCAGTATTAAGAGTTAGCCTCCAAGCCATTTCCAAGCGGTTGCATATGTTTAGATTGATTGAAAAGTGAGGAACTTGTGTTACTTAGGAGTTGAAGCCAAAGGACGCTAAGCGTCGTTTATTCGCCTGTGAACAACTGCTTCAGCGACAAAAAGGAAGGGGCTTTTTTTATTGTATTTTAACAGGTGATGCAAAATGGATTTAGCAATCCAAAGATCCAATCCAAAGAAATCCAAAGAAAAGAAAGAAAGAATGGGTCTTGCGGTCTTGCCTCTATGTCGTCGTCTCGGCCGAATTTTCACGCTGCGAGGGTTATGCTCTCTATTTGGTAGGACCAGGTCGGCGAAACCATCATTTGGGATCTTTATCGACTTCCATAAATGCGACTGATCCGAGCTCTGTCCGAAAAACTGCCACAATAAGCGGAGAGGCACGAAGAAGTGATTCTTCTGCATGACAACGCTCGGCTTCACGTGGCCAAGCCCGTTAAAACCTACATAAAAACAGTGAAATGGGTAGTGAGTGACCATCCGATTGTCACTTGGTTCGTTCGTAGGCACAATGTCTGGCTGATTATCAGTTCAACTCATATGATGACATCAAATAATGGCTATATTCGTGGATAGTCTCAAAAGATGAACAGTTTTACCAGAATTCAAACTCTGCCAGCAAAGCGGGAAAAAGTTGTGGCTTGCGATGGGCAATACTTTCAATGAGTCTCTTATAAACATGTCTTCATAATAACGTTGAATTTTTATGAAAAAAAAAAAACAGCGAGCACTTAGTTGCGCACCTAATATAAGATGGTTATATCAAAGGTAAGCCCTCGACATAGCAACTAATCTCTGACCATAAAACATATTCCTAATGTTATGACTAAAGATCTTGTAGAATTTTAATTATTATTTAATAACTTTCCAGCGAATGGTTATCTCGAAAGCAGCATGACTTACAATTTTCACACTAGACGAAAAACACAAAAACCGATTGCATCCAATTACTTAAAACTACTAAACAAAAAGACTATTTATTGGTAATGAGATATTTTGAATAAGTTCGGGAGTAAATTTTCAAAAACAAAACCTGTCAAAACTGAGCGATTTATTACACTGCTTCGGGGCAGCCGTAGAACTTTTACGCCTGTATTTAGAATTAATATTTATACAAATTGTATTAATATAACATTGAGCTTGTAATAAAAGTTGTTATCGGATTAACTCAATCAGGCTTATTATAGTTGTTTGAAAAATCTTGTCGAACTAATAGAAAGGTCGGATTTGAAAAAGTTAATCAAATTATGCAATTGATAGCTAGAACGCCCGATAGGCTTCAAAATTGGCAAGTGAAAATATCTGGTTTCATGTATTGCTTCCATTACCTCTCAGTCAAATGACATTAAATCCTAATTGGGTTTTTGTCTGCTCTAGCCCAGCATACTGTAATGTTTTTCGTAAATTCATGAATCAAGTACTGTAACTGTGGAACGTCGCCATGACGCTTCTACTAATACATCCCATACCAAATGCCGGATTTAACAAATGCTACTTAAATCAGCTTTAATGTTCTCTGGATCATAATGTAGCTTGCGATTGCAGAAACATTTTCCCCACATCTCTATAGGTATCTAAAATCTAAAATCTTTTAGCATGCAATTTGATGTGAAAATAAACAATCAAAGGTTAGACCCTAAATATTTATATCATAGCCTTGACACAAACCACATACATTTTAGCCAAAGGAAATATGGAGAGGATATTTATAAGTCATGCCACCTTATTGGTGTTTGATGTACTGCAAAAAATCCGAAAAAAATCAAAAAAAAAAATCAGAAAAAATCCGAGTTAACAACATGCCATTTAATTTGCCTACCTCGTACAAATGATTCCACTTAAAAATTACCCCTATCATGGCGATGATTACATTTTGCGGTTATATGAATGAAATGTAATCTATAGCATCTGAGGTACTGTTTACACCACAACACTTTTTTCTACATCAGTTCAAAGTTTAAAGACCTGTTTATATCTTTTATTATAACAGTTTAACCGTAACTTAATTGTGTCGCAAATTTAAAGACAGTTGAAAAGATTTCCAGTGTCATTGGAATCAGTGGCTTTTAATTCTGCCACTTACTTACTTTAGTTTAAGAGAATAAAACAAACTTTTTGTCTTATTAGGACTTTTTGGAAACTTGGTAATTACTCTACGTAGTGGTATTCTAAAATAAACTTCACAAATAATGGTTGACTAAATATGCTTCTTTAATATCATATACGTGTCACGTTCTACGTATTCATACAAAATTGTTGTGTACTGTATAATGAAATGTACTCGTATATAGCAAAATTAATATAAGAATATGAAAACAGAAACACAGCAAATCCTTACTAATGTTATAAAAACTTGGCACAGCCTAAAATTTTTTGTCAGATCGTAGCCGGAATTTTAAATGGGCTATATATCGATACACCTTCTGGTACTTCCCACACAAACTAAACGAATTTCAGAATTTTAGTTTTCCGATTGTAACTTCATTCGTCTGTTGGGTTCACTACATCTTGGACGATTGTATTAGTTTATAACCTGTCGGAATTTGAAAAAAATTACAGTCTAACTACACTCTTTGTGACTCCTAGATTCGTATCTTTTATATGGTTGCATAAAATTTAGTAAAATTTGGAAAGCACTGAGCGTTTATCTAAGTAAACTCAAACAACAAAAATGGACTGCACTACCACACTAAGAAAATTGCCCAGTTTTCTAAAATGCAATCTTTTCTCTGTAATTTGTAATCGGCTAGCTTTACTAACCTAGGTTTTTGTTCAATATATTGACTTAGAATTTTCAGTAAGCTCTGAGAAAACGACTAAGTATTCTGGCCCCTTCTAATAACTCCCACACAAATATCCAGTTTTCTCAATGTATTCTTAGCTTCACATCTTTCGTTGTACTGAATTCAGTCAAATATGACACACATTCTACGTTTATTGTATTAAGTTCTAGAAATGAAAACGGAAAGCTTTATCGCATCTTTCCTGTTATCTCCCATGCAAATTGGCCGGTTTATAGAAATTTATACAGAGTGGGCCATAAGGGTGTTGGCGGTTTAAATATTCAATTAAAAAAAAAACTACGAAACATAAAAAAAATATATTTGAATTTTTAAAAAGTAGAAGCGTGGGAATTTTTAAGACTTAAAAATAATGTTGTCCAAATGGCTTCCCTCGGCTGCTTGACACTCTTGGAACCGAAGTCGCAAATTTTGGAAAACTCGTTGAAAAGTTGTTCTCGGTATTTTGTTACTTTCCTGAATAATGTTCCTCTTTAACTGCTCTAAATTGGTCGGATCATTATCGTAGACTACCGATTTGAGGTAGCCCCATAGAAAATAATCGCATGGAGAGAGATCGGGGCTACGTGATGGCCATTCAATATCCCCCTTTTTCGAAATGACTTTTCCAGGAAAAACATTTTTCAGCAGCTCTATGGATACCCTAGCCGTATGACTTGTGGCCCCATCCTGTTGAAACCACATCCTCGAGGTATTGCCTTGAAGTTCTTGAAAAGCTGGCACCAAAAAGTCTGCTAGCATGTTGCAATAATTGTTCGCTCTAACCGTCGTGAACTGAAACACGAACACGCTCCACAATGTCGGCTGATCTTGCAGAAACTGGGCGACCACGAACCGTAATTGGTACTGTTGAGCCGGTTGTTTCGAACTTTCTGATCCATTTTCGTATCACATTGGCGCTTGGAACTTCACTTAAATCATGTAAACCGTGTTCATGCCGATACAAACGTCGTGCAGTAATCACTGATTTATTGTTTTCGTAATACGCTCGGACACAAAATGCACGCTGCACTCCCGTGTACGGCTCCATGGCGACTAAATTTCCAGGAAGCGGCGCAGCGAACAACATATCCCCCCGCCACCCCGCGCCGCGCGTTACCGAGAAATTGAATATTTAAACCGCCAACGCCCTTATGGCCCACCCTGTATATAGGTATATAGCAATATATATATTATTATGTATAGCATTATAGGTATAATGGCTTGTAAAGTTCGAAAAAATCAAGTTTTGTGAATGAAAATGGATAATTCTAGCTATAGCCATTTGAGTTGGCTGTCGTTTGTTCCTTTTAACCCTGTTGTTTTTTATCCCCGAAAGTACAATATGACCAACAATGTTAGTTTCCCAATGGGCTACCTAGCCCAAGGTACCATATTTTTCTATTTTTACACTGCTTTTATCCTTAAGGGCACGAATTTCTAAAAAAAGTCTCATTTTATCGCATGCCTCCTCAAGAAGTGAACCAGTTTTCATGATTCTAACTTTAATGCACAAATTAAAAAAAAAATCATCCGATAGCCTACTCTAGCAGTGAAATAAAGCATCCAGTTTTCATGATTCTAGCTTTAGATGTTGGGTGATGGGTAACTGAAAGATGGTACCAAATTTATCCCTTTTTGCCCTGTTTTAACCCCTAAGAATACGATAATTACAACTTTTAAACAATTTAAGGGGAACATCACTATACAAAAACATTTAATTCACAATTTTACTATGAAGTTTAAGAACAATCAATGACGATATTATGGAAAGCACCGTTTTACATTTTGTTCTGATATACGAGTATACAACTGAAAAGTTTTGCAGAACAGCTGTCATTTTGTATGAATTTAAGCGTCCTACATTTGGTAGAGTTATTTTAAGAACAAACCTAGTTAACATGTCCCCTGAAGCGTTAAAGCCGTTTAGGATCGGAACACGATCAGAAACGAAGAACTATGTTTGATGTCTAGTCAACATGTATACGTGTATAACTCTGCTTTTGGGTTGGAAATCATGGTGGAATGGAGTAGTCTCCAAATGAATTAATACCTGAACGGAAAATTAAATAATTTCCAATAAAATAACGACCAAAAAAAAAGAAAAAAAATAAATACATGCTGAGATAAAAAATGACGCACCCAAATATAATGAAATAATCTCCAAACATGACATGAAAAAAAAAAACTCGAAAACTTTGGATTGTATTTCATAATGAAATAATTCTCGAAAACCAAATTTACATGTTTTTATAGGTTCTTACTACTATAGGGTGATTTTTTAAATTCTAAGTTTTTCAGGTTGGCAGCACTGGTTGGCAAATCGTTGAAATTTATTATCAAAATTCATGCTCCGTGACAAATGTGCATCGTTTGGTTGTTATAAACCAAACCGGTGAACGAGACCATACTGATTTTTGCATATCTTTTCGCCATCACTAAACCCTCTTAAACCAAAAAGCGCTAATTCCTTTCTAATATTTTTTTGAATATTACGACCATTTGCACAACAATCACTGAGAGCACGGTGGCTAAAAAACAGATTGGCAAAGTTGTTCACAGTCCGTAGTGAACAGTATTTCCTAGAAAGCGCCGACATGGAAAAAGGGTTTTAAGCTTAACTTTAGTTTAGTGAAATCCACGATGGTCTTTATTCAATGCTATAGTGAACAATATTTAATAGACAACGGCGACATGGAAAAAGGGTTTTAAGCTTCACATCAGTTTAGTGAAATCCGCGTTGGTCTTTGCTCAATGTATTTATTATTCTCCTTTAAGCGTCCACGAGTTTTGCCAACAATTGGGAAGGTAGCTATTGGAGACGGTCGGAAATGTAAAGATTTATTTGGAGGGTTTTCCTTTCTTGCTCTCAGTTTTCATTTATGTTCACATTTTTTTTTCTATTAACAAATAACATTCTCCTTATTTCCCGGAATTTTCTTAACAACAGCCAAATGGAAATGGGGGAACACGTTAGGGACTTTGGATATTAAAATAACAAGAAAAACAATAAAGGAGCTTAAATGAAAAAAATAAACATTTACCCCTCGTAGTTTATGTGAAAAGAAACCGGATGTAGATTTTTATACGTTTTACTTTCTGCCAACCTTCTATTGTACTTTGTTGTTATAATTATTCGCCCCTTTTTCTGTGTGTTTGTGTGTGCTTGCAGGAAGCGGAAACCGCCATCACAGCCATGAATGGTCAATGGTTGGGTTCACGTTCAATACGCACGAACTGGGCAACAAGAAAACCGCCAAACGCCAAACCAGATGGTTAGTATTAATGCATTTTAATTACGTGCCATAATATGCTGGCTAGTTACGACTGCCGTTACAAAAAAGAAAAAAAAAGATATTGAAATTTATTGATTTGTCGCTTGAAGGGTTGGTTTTAATTATATTTCCAGTTAATGCGAAGCCTTTGACATTTGATGAAGTATACAATCAAAGCAGTCCCTCCAATTGCACCGTCTATTGTGGAGGCATGAATGGCACACTGGCCGGTTTTCTCGGTGAGGAGATTTTACAAAAGACTTTCGCGCCTTTTGGCGTCATACAGGAGATTCGTGTGTTCAAAGAAAAGGGATACGCGTTCGTAAGGTAAGTTACAATTAACAATTGGTACCACCTTTATTAATTGAAATCTATTGCAATTTAATTATATTATAGCCGCTGTAATCGACCGTATTGATAATTAAATAAATGGTGTAATACGATTATCACATCATTGAACATGAAATTTTTTGTGTACTTATTTAAATCCACGGAAATATCTGCCAAAATAATAATTCTTTTAAAACGTGCGATATCATCTTTGAATAATAGTTTTTTACATCAACGGATTTAAAATGTGGTACTACTAAAAGCAGATCATCCGTAAAGTTGGTCTAATACGCACATGAATCATTTTCTTTGGATAACCCTACTAATTGACGTTATCTTTATGATTATTTGGAAAAATTTGTTACGCAATTTTAACGATTGTCTTTAATCGAGTCAATGGCAATAATAATTATGGACGATTTCGTTGTTCGAACATTTACCAATCGTAATAAAATCACACAGTTTGTGCAATTGAAAATAGTGATTACTAGCACGGTCTTTCGGCTGTACTCATTTATGGATAAAGTGTATCATATAAAGGGTGGCGCATAAGTAACGTTAACGGCGACTATATTGAATGCGTTCTTGTGCATCATTTGGTTTTATCTCGTGAATCAGTTGCATCTTACATGGGAAAAGATGTAACATACGAGTATGTTAAATTCTTTGCAAAGACTGCCTAGACATCTCTAACTGCTGAGAACATCGCCTGGTGGAACTTTCGGGATTTTCCTCAATACTCAATACGAACTGCACGAGGTCTTCCAGCACGCGGAAGATCACTGTCTGTCTTGCCCAAAACATTGAACCAATCGGTAAAATGTTGGAGGGCTAGGAGCATTTCGAACATGGAAGAAATTTCGATATGATCTGAATAATCGAATACTGACTTTCAAAGTAAAGTTGAACAACTTTGGTTCTTTGTTCTGTGCTGAGCCTTTCCATCCTAAGTATTAATTAGTTAATTCTGCAAAGAGACGAAAAAAAAGACTTCAACAAAAACTATATTCACGGATCAAATCTTAGCGTTACTTATGTGCCACCCTATATTTTCATTGAAACAACGCGACTTTGTTTTACTTTGCTATCTTCTCTATATAAATCGAAGAATTCTTTAAATATGTGTACATCGACAAATAAAATAATTTCCTGCAATTTTTTTTTTTTCATTTTTACAAAAATATTCCAATTGCAGAAAATATTTATCACAAAGTTTACGGGTCAGCTTTGCAATTTGGAATAAGAAATTAACAGAAAGTTTATAGGAAAAGTAATGACAAATCAATTTGCAATTATTGAGTAACTTAACGGTGATACCTACAGTAAATGGTCGGTGAATATGTGAATCCTGCTACTAACGCCTGATCTGTTTAAAATTGCTAAAGAACGATATCCGGCTGATGCTGCGGCAAGAGTTAAAACGAAGTGGGAGATGAGTGACCAGACGGCTTTAGCGACTATTATGTCACAACTTCCAGCATTGGGAATCAGCGAGAGATGAGTGGGATATGCTAATCTATTTAAAAAGATGATAAATTACAAGAATTCGGATAAAGCAAGACATCATTTCTGCGTCACGGAGATATACATTACATATGCCAAAACTACGCTACCATTTTTTTCTTTCAGTGAGCAAGTTCAGACTGGAGACATTATAAAGTTCAACAAGGAAAATGTCAAAACAAAGGCAAACAAGTTGTTATTTTTTATTGCAAATCAGAGCAACGATATCTACAGTGTGAATTTAGACAGTAAAATAAAAACATTGGTCTACAAATTTGGAAAAAAATGAGTGCATAAACGAAGCATGTTTTTTAACTAATTTGGGTGCGCTGAATTCAAATCTGGCATAAAAAAATGGGCTATCACACTCATTTAATTTTTTATCGCACGCTGGCAATACTGTAAAACAGTCAATACTGACACTACAATTTCACAAATATTAATTTGACAGAAGCCCACATTCACTCTAAATCTTCATAATAGTAGCGTTTAAGCATGTCAGGGAGATTATGTATAACTGATTCAAGCTATTTTTGTTTTATATGTAGTGAATATTTGGTTGTAAAAAAATGAATCATTAAAATATGCTTATTTCCATTATTTTGGTTTTCCTGCCAGAAACTTGAACAAACCTTGGACACCGACAATGGTTTTCAATAGTTGCAGAACTGCTTTATACAAGTGGCCAAATGACAAGAAGTTCTATTTCGATTTTTCAATTCCAGTACTTTGGAGAGAGTCAAATAGCCACCAAACCGGTTATTATTTCCGTTTAACAAAAGTGGCTGGATTCAATATGAAAAATCGAAAAAAAATATTACGCGAATGACCCATCAGTTTCCAAACCAGTTCAACGTCCACCAAATGATCCATTAACAGTCATTCCCAGTGTTACGAACAAAGAGTCCGAATCATATTTCACCAGCAGTGGCAGTTTGTATCAAGCTGATGATGAACGCCATTTAGTGACTCACACTGAGCTGAATGATCTAATTCGGGATATATATTTAACGAAGCACAACGTACTAGCTTCATGCATGCAGCAGTGGAAACATCTTGCAGTTGAGACAAAAGTAACAATTTGTAGAGAAAGAAACTTGGAATTGCCTGCATATTTTGAAAAGAAACCCTCTATTCTATACTGTACTGATTGGTGTTGATGGTATAATTAAAAAAATGAACCGACCAGATGAAAAAACTGAATGAAGGTCATTTGTTGAAGGCTCTTAGTATAGTTTAAAGATTCTTCTTCAGCATCTTCCGCCGCTGCGTATAAAATTAGCCTTTTTTAAGAACTTTGTTAAGATTCTGGACAAAGATGATGCAGCATTTAAATATTTGTTAACGGTTTCTTCTAAAATTTCATATGCCAAAATCAAAGAAGTTATATTTTGATCAGGAAGCTATTATGACAATTATGAAAATTTTTGACAAATGTTTATTGGAGAAAGAATATGCTGGCTAGACGTCTTTCAAAAGCATCGTGAACAGTTTTCTTGGAAACAATAAGAGTGAAAACTG
The DNA here is from genome assembly GCA_019455685.1 of Philornis downsi. NCBI lineage: Eukaryota > Metazoa > Arthropoda > Insecta > Diptera > Muscidae > Philornis > Philornis downsi. The sequence continues at coordinate 3,273,214 of JAHXMU010000118.1, read as the reverse complement.
CAGACACGCTATTGCTGAATTATTAAGAAATTGTCACGAATTACATGCACGAATATTATTCTAAATGCATTTTCTTCTTAGGCGCAATGAGCGACGAACATGCGAAACGTGCTCACCAAGATTTAATGAAAAGTGAAAGAAATTAAGAATTAGGGACAGAAGCATGCTGGGAGACTAATGCTGCACTCTAAAGCGTGAAGCTGAACCAAAAAAATACAAATGACGTTCAAATGACGTCATTCATTTTTGAAAATTCATTGATTTTTAAATAAACTAATGATTATTTTTTTTGTAAAAAACGAATAAAAACTTTTTTTTTTGTATCTCGAAAACCAAAATTGACTGAATTTAAGAAAAAAGAGAATTCCTTTGCAACCCATGAGATATGGAAGAGCTGCTTGCACGCATTTTTTGATTCACTTGATACCGGGTTCAATCCCGCACACAGCCATCTATCATTATTTAAAAAGCAGTCACTTCTTTCGCATGATCCCGGGTTCAATCCCGCACACAGCCACCTATCATTATTTAAACGGCAATCACCTAAATGTGTCTGACGAACTTTTCCAGTAGTGGAATTATCGTCCCATAGAGCAAATTTTGATTGAATTTTGAGCAGTTTTATTAATGATATGAAGCTAAGAATATATGGTTCAAATGAGTTATTTGCAGGCGAAGTATCATACGGTTTAAATTTTTAAAATTTTACTAAGCATTAAATGGCAATATCGTATACTCGTATTGGACAAAACTTACGTTGCTGCCGACTACAAACTAAGAGTTACAGAGGAAAAACTGAATTTCGATAATTAGGGCAATTTATTCGTGAGATACCAGAAAAGGCTAGCCTATATCTATTTACAATTTCCAGCTACCGTCAGCCAGAAAATTAAGCTGCCAAGTTTTAAGAAGTTTCACTTAGATTTACGATAGTTATCGTATCTACCAACCAGTTAGCCAGATATACGGATATCAGTCAATTAGCTTAAAAAGTGCTGAATTTCTTTTGTCAAAAGATACTTCGTAGTTTAGACGATACCTTCTGGGTGTTGCATCTTTAGGCGTATCAAATTATACATAAACTCATTGCTTCGGGGGAAGGTATAAAGATCAAAGGAATGCACGAAAGTCAAAAGAAAAACCATCCTTATAAGTTGCTGTCTATGAATTTATACATCGGAGGTAATAATATGTAAGATGTTTTTTGAAATAGCCATCACCTCATATACGCTTTTTGCTTCAAATGAGATCTATGAAAATTTTGGAGACAATAAAAATCTTTAAACATGGACTGAATTAAACTGCTCTGATGGACTTGCAGTCCTTGCAGTCTATCGTCGAATAATTTAAGGTCAGGCAGCTTGACGGTTAAATCAATCCAGCAGAATTTTCATTTTGTTAATGTATAAACTAATGAATTTTACATCTTAAGTATTCTAATTCTTATAGCCAACTCTGTAAAAAAAAAAACTTTTACTTCAACATTCTAGCAGGGACCTATCACCCGTTGAGCTTGTCACCTTGTGCTTAAGAAATGGGTTGAGCGTTATTACTTAATCTCCAGCAGCACGCGAAACATTAATTTAGACATCAAAAAAAAAAAAAAAAAAACAAAAAAAAAAAAAAACTTATTAATTACTGTTCCCCAAACTTCTCGCCAGCAGAAGGTACTCTTCGTAAGAAATTTGAAAATAAAGATTTTATTTATCAATTTAACCCTCCGTATTTTATCTCACCTTTTTCTCAAACTTGTGAAACTATTGCTAATTGCCACTCCCCGCATGCACATATTTTAATTGAACAAAACATTAAGAAGAAGTATACTGTAGTATGATAATAATACAAATTTGCTTAAAAATTATTATAATTAATTCAAATTTAATTAATTTTCTCCCGCATGCAGTGGAGAAAATCTATGCTATGAAAAAAGTTTTATAGCACCAACATTGTGTATATTTTCACTCGCCTTTATAATACTGAAATTTTCAATTACAATTAATCCGATTGTAATTGAAGGTCAGAAGGTCCAAGTAAATTCACTAAAAACTTAATTAAATGGTATTTCCTTTGGTTAACATGTTCCACTAATCTGACAGCTTTTACAAATTATATACATAAAAAACTATTCCTATTTCACGGGAACTTATAAAATTCAATCGATTTTTAAACTGAAATAAAAAAGGATGCTATTTTTTTGCATATTTACTACATATTTTGCTCCCAAAAAAAGTCGTCATATAAATGGTATTTAATAGGATGATAACACATCAGCAGGAAGAATAACTCTAAATGTATTTGTAAACATAAACTTTACAAATAAAAGAAATTACTACTTCCGTTTTTAATTTAATATTTATTATATAAATTCTTTTAACTAAATTATTAAAGAGTTAGAATAAATTGGATTGGTTTCAACCCAAAACGGCAATTATCTGACTATGATGTATACCTTAAACCCAAATTTATGCTATGAGTAGGCTGTCCATATCTCTTTGCAATAGAAGGACATGATACATAGATAGGGTTATCCATTTCAACTCGTTATCAAGTAAAGTTAAGCAAGACAGACATAAAACTATGATTTTGATGAAACTTTTATTTCATTATAATGCTCGGACCCTGCCATTATGTACGAAATACAATGTCTTTTAAAAGACCGCCCCAGGATTGGTTGCATCCTGAATCCTTTTGAGGTAGTTTTCGAGAAAAGTAAGGCTCCAGACCATAATGCGCTGCAAACAGTCACTTTTTCCAGATGCGATGGTTTTTCCACAATCACTCCTGGGTTCAGCGAGCCCCATATGCGATACTTTTGATTGCTGACGTAACCAACGAGTGAGAAATTAACTGAAAGAAAACAAATTAAATGAATGATCACTGAAGAAAATGTTGTTCGATTGAAAGCTCAAGATCAAATCACCACTTTTCTAATAAATTTTAACTATTCGTACGTTTTTTTTCGTTTATTAAAACATCTACCTATATATTCATAAGTGACAAATGTTTCACCAAATAAATATCACTTCTGATAGCAGGTATTTAACAGCTTACAGCCTTGCCAGACTGACGGTTTCAAAACCATTAAAGGTATTAACTATTAAAGGATAGTTTATATTAGTTAAAAGATAGTTATTAAAAGATAATTTATACCAGCTGATGACTGGTAATATATCCGGCCTACAGAAGCTGGTGGAAAAACTTGCACGTGTGTGAGAAGTATGGACTAAAAATCAATATCAAAAAGGCTAAATATATGGCCAACACAACGTTGAATATAAAAAATACAGAAATCGTACAATTAAGTAGTTGTAAATATCTGTGAGTCTTAATAAATGACCGATAGGATGGCACTCACCGAAAGATATTAAATGCCGCATAGAAACGGCGAGACACGTCTCTTTGAAATACAAGAAGGTTTACGTTTTATAAAATGTTACATTTGATCTGTGGTGTTATATGGGGTGGAGGGTTGGACAGTCAAAGCCTTGGGTCAAAGAAAATTCTTTGCCTGCGAAGTGTCGATATTCCGCCGAGTGCCGATAATACCATGGACTGCCACAATCCCCAATGACGCAGTCCTAAGAAGCATGAATGCCAACAAATGCCAATTAATCTCAATAATACAAATGCGGAAAATTTCGTACTTAGGACACGTATTGAGAAACAATAAATACAAAATTGTACAATGAGTCCTTAAAGGAAACATTCAAGTAACGTTCAGTAATGGTGGAAGATAAACATCATGGCTGAAAAACATCCAGAACTGGTTAGGATATAGAGATGGAAGCACATTTCTACATGCCGCAAAGGATAGAGAGCTGACCATTTATACATAAAAACATAATATGAAACTTATATATACATACTTATAGCAATATATAACTAAAATCCGAATAGCGAGTAAGTAAATAAACAAGAAGAAGGGCCACCTAAGAATGAAAGCAGACCGCATTGTTACGTCACTTCTGATGCCTTCTAGTATCTCGCATAAAAATTGACCGATTTTCAGAAGTCATATTTTTTTCTCTGTAAATCCCCATTCGCAGACTGAAGCAGCCCAAACTTTTACTCATCTCTTCATTACTCATCATTCGTCCTGGTTACTACGCCACTTCTGGTATCTGATATACAAATAGGCTGCTTATCTGAAATTCACATTTTTCTCGGAATATCTAATTCTTTCGTAATTCTTTTGATCTACATATTGTTCTTGCTAAAATTCGAGAAAATCGAGCGATTGTTCACTCTCCTCTTGGTGCCTCCCTTACAAATGACCGACTGAATCAAATTAAGCCAAATTTGACACACATTGTTTACTAAAGCAGTGCCTAAGAATGAAAACATATCGCGGTGCCACTGGGACTTTCCATACAATTTGACCAGTTTATCGACACTTAATTTTGTGCATGTAAATCCCAGTGCGTTCACTGCAGTAACTTAAATTGTTGTCAATAGCATTTAATTGTGAAATATGATGAAATGTATGGTTATCGACAGGAAACCGCTAATACAAATTACGTAATCTAATCCCTACCTCATATCTATCATCCAACCCAATTTTTCTAAATGCAACATTGTGCATTTATTCACTCCGCACATTTCTGTACCAATTCGGAGAGGATTTTGAGTGAAAGCATGAGTAAGTCAGCTCATTTGACTAACATTTTTCTTTCTCTCTCTCAGCGTCGGCTCTATTATTATGAGAGTGGAAATAAAAATTTAAGTTATGGCATTATCTTTTTCAAGTCTAAGTTTTTCTCATATGCCAGGTGTTTTCAAAAAATAAGGGCAATTTTTAAATTTCGCGGGCTACGTACATTCAATCGTCGCAAAACTCCGTCCTTTCCTGACCCTGTTCAATCTTGGGAACGAGAAAAAGTCGCAGGGGGCCAAGTCTGATGAATGCGGTGGCTTAGGCATGATAACGGTGTTGTTTTTGGCCAAATAATCTCTCACAAGCAAAGATGAGTGGGCAATGCAAAAGTCATGATGCAAAAGGCATGAATTTTTTCCACAATTCCGGGCGTTTTTTTCGTATTGCTTTCCGCAAACGGCGAATAACTTCAAGGTAATACTCCTTATTTACCGTTCGACCATGGAAGTCGAAGCAATCGGTCAGCAAAACCTTAACATTTGATCGAACTTGACGTGCTTTTCTTGGTCTTGGACTCTTCCATTGGGATGATTGGGCTTTGGTTTCGATGTTATAACCATATACCCATTCGGCAGCCCGTTATGACCCTCTTAAGCAGATATGGATCATCGTCGACGTCATTCAACAAATCCTGAGCGATGCTCATGCGACGTTGTTTTTGGTCAAAATTCAGCAATTTTGGAACGAACTTCGCTACCTCTCGCTTCATGCCCAAAATTTCCGAAAAGATTGCATGACATGAGCCAACAGATATGTCAACATCCTCAGCAACGTCCCAAATTGTGATTCAACGATTCTCCAAATAACTTTCTTCACTTTCTCAACATTTTCATCGGTTGTTGATGTGCTGAAGCGTCCAGAGCGGGCGTCATCATTCACTTCTTCTCGACCTTCTGTGAAAAGCTTGTACCACTTGTAAACATTTTTTTGACTCAGAGTACTCTCACCGTATGCCACTGTCAACATTTCAAGTGTTTTTGAGCACATAATTCCATTTTATACACAAAATTTGATGCAACTTCTTTGATCAATTTTTTTCGATAGCAGAAAATTTCCAAACACTCAAAACGCTTGTCTTATTTATGCCTCTCACAAACAAACTAAACATGCTGTATGGATAAAACCGTCAACATATCTTCGAGACGAGTGTACCAACATAAAAAAAAAATAAAAATCGAAAGTCGGATATATGTAGCCCGCGAAATTTGAAAATGTACCCTAATTTTTTGAACAAACCTCGTATGCTAAATAATTGTTTTAGAATTCAATACAAAAAGGCAGCCGGTTTTATCAAAAAGTGATTTTCCATGCCATGGCTTTGCTTTTGCAGAATTATTTAATATAAGTTGTTATAAATTGAGTGTTGTTTAAATAAATACATTTAAAGAAGAAAAAGAAAAATTATAGTTTAATTGCTAATTGCAAATAGTTGCTGTATTCATCTCGCATTCACACTTTTCCCTGAGTGTAGTGTTGAATTATCCGATTACAACATTACTGGTATTAGGTGCTTCGGTTGTTTGAATTTCAATACAGAAATTGGTGCGGCCTTGGGGTATTTTGAATCTAACACTGAAAAATCCATTCGCTAAATGCGAGCATACTCTATGCAATAATTTTCCTTGTAACGTAATGAGCTTTGGGATTGACCTAAACCATTGCTGAATGGATATTGGGAGAAAAACTGGAAAATGCGTGAAATTGAAATGAATTCTTTGAATTTTTTTGTGTGACAATTGCTTTTATTTATGTGGGTTACTTGAGCTGAGCTGAAAGCTAAATAAACTGTTGTTGGAAACGAGTCACACAAAATGGAATTACTTTACAAATATGCACGTTGTCTTTACTTTATTGCTGTGGGAAAAAACAAAGCAATTTGCAAACTGAATGGAATGTTGCAGTTCCGCTAAATTTAATAACAAGGGAGCGAACAGGATTTATGACATTTGAAAGTTTGGATGTGCAAAGAAATTGTTGCTCGACAATTCGTGACAGCATGGTATTTTGGTAATTTACAATCATCTTTAGCTTTATCTGGAGTCATATTCCAATATATTTCTAATAACAAATGCATTACAAAACTGCGACAAAATAGACAAAAAGAAAAAAATGTTTCTATGCAATGTTTCTATGTTTTTATGGAAAAGAATGTGTCCCAAATATTATAAAAGAAATTATTTTTTTATGGCTTGTTTTCAATCAGAAGAATTATTAAACAGGTTTTGCCAAACCAATTTACTATACGAGGTGTGATAAAAAAAAAAAAAATTTTTTCAAATTTCGTGAGTTACGAATTTTCGATTTTGGCATTTTTTCCCTGCTATGTTGGTACACATGTCTGTTATATACTCGTATGTTGACAATATCAGACATTTTGGATTGTCAGTTTGTTTTTGACAGATAAAAAGGTTAGTCGTGTTTTGTGTGCTCTTCGATTTTTTACTATTCGAAAAAATGGATCAAAGAAACTGTATTTGTGTAAAAAGTGAAATTAAATGTGCAAAGACATTTGAAATGTTGACTGTGGCGTTTGGCGAGTCTACTATGAGCAGAACACAAGTTCAATTGTGGTATAACCGGTTTAAGGAAGGCCGAGAAGATGTCAATGACGATGGTCGTCCTGGTCGCCCGAGCACGTCAACAACGGATGAAAACATTGAAGCAGCGAAGAAAATGATTTTGGATAATCGTCGAATCATTATTAGAGAGATTGCTGATGATGTTGACACATCGTTCGGCTCATGCCAAGCTATTTTTACGGACGTTTTAGGCATGAAACGTGCGGCAGCAAAGATTGTTTCAAAATTGCTAAATTTTGAGCATAAACAACGTCGCATGGACATCGTTCAGGAGCTGTTGAACGTCGTCAACGATAATCCAGATTTCCTCAAAAAGGTCATAACTGGTGACGAATCATGGGTGTATGGCCAAGACATTGAAACCAAACCCAATCATCCCAATGGAAGCGTCCAGAAGAACTAAGTCCGATAAAAACACGTCAAGTTCGGTCAAATGTGAAGGTTTTGCTCACTGTTTTCTTTGATTGCAATGGCGTGGTGCATCATAAATTCTTGCCACAAGGTCGTACGGTCAATAAGAAATACTACCTTGAAGTTATGCGTCGTTTGCGCGAAGCGATTCAGAAACGCCAATCATGGATTTTGCACCATGATAACGCACCAGCTCACACATTGATGCCAAAAACAAAATCGCAAGCATGCCTCAACCACCGTATTCACCGGACTTGGCCCCTCTGACCTTTTTCTCTTCCCAAAACTGAAAACACCGATGAAAGGAAAGCATTTTGCTACGAATGAGGAAATAAAGGAAAAATCGAAACAGGAGGTGTTAGCGATACCAAAAAGCGCGTTTTAGATGTGTTTTGAGGATTAGAAGAAACGCTGGTACAAGTATATTATACCTGAGGGGGACTACTTTAAAGGAAATAAAATAGAAATTGATAAATATATAAATACTTTTTGAAAAAAATTGAAAATAGCTGTTAGCACCTCGTATGTTAGCCTAATAAGTTAGCAACCAAGATCATCATTACATGTTTACTGTGTTTACGACGAACGGTTATAACGACACTTTTCATACTAAATTCCACATTTATTAAGAACAGCTCAAAAAGGAACCAACACAGAGCACAGAAATTTTGTTTGCAATTAAAAGATCTGAAAATGATTCAAACCTAAGGCATCTTAAAAATTTACAGTCTTCGTCAGTTTAGTATAGACCCCATAATTGAACTTAAGCGATATCAAGTGTTTTTGTCATGGTTTACATCAATTTGACCATACAAATGGGAAAGGAGTATTACTTATACTCTGTCTCTAAAAGTTTGAGCGCACCAATTTTTTTATTTTGATTGTTAGTTCCATTTTCTAACGCATAACATAAATGCCAATATTCGAATTTTTTTAAATATCCTCTACTTATGCCCCATGCCATTGGTTTAATGATGCTCAATACAGTACGAAACCCCAAGAAAACGTGAAGAGTTGGACTAGGAAAAACTTTCTAATTCGACTTATCGATGTTTGCCCATATATCTGTCTGTCTATCTAAGTTTGATTTTACATAATTAATGGGAATTTATATAGATAGACTAGAAATTTGTTTTTTTGATTTAACAATGTCCATGTGTCTGCCCGTTCGTCTGCCTATCGAGGAATTGTTATATCTTCACCCGGAGTAATGAAGATATGTATAAATGGATACATCGAAAATTCAACACCCAAAAGGAATCATCTATAGTACCAAATATCGTATGACCAAATGTGCTTCAGGACTTTTTAAGTCGATTGACTGATGTTCGTCTGTCTGGTAGAGACAATACCTCCGTAAATTTTCATGAAACTCTTTAAAACTTGGCGCAGCCTTAAGAGAAAATAAGCCGTACTTTACAGTTTTATTCGATAAAACGTAATCCAGGCAGCTGAAAACGTGAATACTGTTTATGGTCTTGATACCTACCTAAAAGCCAAACACGAGAAAGTTCAAAAATGCACCTCGCTCTGGAAATTTAATTGTAGAAAATTTTAACAAAATAATGGATTTCTATTATCATTTAAGGACTGTTTTTATTGACCCGAAGCTAGATATTGCACCAAAACCCGTTTGGAACAATTATATAAAGCTAGAATAGGGATCAAAAGAAGCTCGGTGTATAGGTGCCACAAGAGTTAATCGCCCAGCAGGTTTGATCAATAGGAGATATTTTACCAGATCATACCCGGGGATTGTAAATGCGTTATTTTGGTCCACTTCCTCTGGTTTCCCCAAACAAATTTACTAGTTTTCCGAAATTCAGTTTTATCCTGACTGATTTAACCTTCTTTTTCTTGGGTTCATATCTTCTATAAAACCAGATTAAATTTGATAAAATTTTATAAATTTTAAAAGTTTGTTGAGAGAGTGTCTGAGAATAGAAGTAGACTGCATTGTCAATTTTCTTCTGGGAATACAAGGAAAATTGTATTGCGAATTTGTATGGGGAGTACAAATTCGCAATACAATTTTCCTTGTTACTCCCAATTCGTAACCTGCAACTTAAATTTTTGTTCATTGTATTGCTTTATAGTGTCTGGCAAAATTTGTGAAACACCGACTAAGAAAGCAACTCCTTCAAGACCACCCACATAAATGAGTCAGTCATTATCGCTTTTATTCTCAGTGGTAGCGAAAGATCAACGAAATTAATTTGTGTGTGTGTGTTTTTGTGGAGTCGGATGATGTCCTCCATTTTAATTCTCAGACCCTAATATTTGAAAAAGTTATAACCGGAGCTTGTAAATGCATAATTGTGTACTGCAGAAATCCAAATAGACAAAAATTGTATTCGTTTATACTGCAGCAGAAAATTTACAATTTACATCCTTTACAATTTTTCCATTTTGAGAAATGTCCTAATTTCTCTGTAATATCCTATTAGCAGATGGAAGTAATCTAAATTATTTGACAGATTTTGTGCAAAATCAACCAAGTAACCACGCCACGCTTATTTTAAGTGCGTGATATTTTCACTCGTATTCAAATAAAATTTAGTCAATTTAAATTTCACTTATTAATTTCAAGTAAAAATATACTAATGCTATGTAGTTTTCAACCCAAATTTAGTTCAACTTTTTTTTTAATTTAGATGGAAGTTCTGGAAGCTTCCTTAGGAGGTTCTTAGGAATGCATTGTACAGTTTGGAGCACGCACCAAGTGACTACCTTCCATTTCTGTCTAAAGTGGATGATTTTCTTTGTCAATATCACAAAAAAGTTATTGATTTGAAGTTTTTCCCACTCACTCTGATATCTTAAGACCAATTTCCTTAAACCTTAAAACATTGTATTTATCATACTTTTTCAAATTTCTGGAGGTAATTTCTGAAGCTTTGCAAATAGGAGTTGTTTTTTAATATTGGTCTAGGACGGCAACTGGATATGCTGACTTGATAAGTATTGCCTTTTCATATCGTTATTTAAATGTACAGATTAAGAAGTAGTCCAGTTAAATTTCACCCCTTTCATTTTTAATATTTAAATTTTTTTTTTTCAACAAAGTTCTTGGTTTATCTGCATGCAGGAATGATTATGTCACTGAAGTGCCTCAGAAAAGAAAGAAAATTTAACTATTTCAGCCTAATTGAAATTTATTGAAATAAATTCATTGAAAATGAGAAACTTTCCTGTATTCTTTATCGGAAAATGTAGTTTTCTTAATCGCACATGCAGCTTTATATGCATTAACCTTAGATCACAACAGATATTATTAGCATTCGAAAGCATGGCAAATACCGCCATACATTCCCTGTTTATGGTTAATTTATCAGTTGGCTGGTAAATACATATTCACAGGTGGTAATGCTTTTCTCAAAAGGGGGTAAATGCAAAGTAATTTTCTTTACAAATATGTACATAATGAACCTTAATCGAACTGTACTTAACCAATTTCCATTTTACGAAATTCATTGTCCCCATAATTAAACTCAACAATCAACGGCTATGGCAGCGTTGTGTGTTGAATGCTCCTTGAAAGACTTTTCAATCAGCTTCACAGAATGAACGAACGAACGAACGAACAATATCTTCTCTTTAGTGCAAAGCAATTAAGGTCACATGCATTTAACAGAAAAATACTTCCTGCATTATTCCATGATTTTAAATAAAGTACGTATTTTATATTCGATCGTATACTGAGTCTACACTTATGTCTGTGCGTTCTGTTCTCTTACAATTTGCAGATATGCAACAAAGGAAGCTGCAACACATGCAATTGTCGCTTTGCATAATACTGAGATAAATCAACAGTTGGTCAAGTGCGCGTGGGGCAAGGAAAGCGGCGAACCATTGCATATGGCTGCGTTAGCAAGTCAGGCACTTGGACACGGATTTCCGTTCAGTTCGGCAGCAGCTGCTGCTGCTGCGGCAGCTGCAGCCTATGGTCAACACGTAGCCGGATATTGGTATCCACCAGCACCAACATACCCGACAGCCGCAACGGCAACAACGGCACCAACGGCCAGTACTTTACAACCGGGTCAATTTTTACAAGGAATGCAAGGATTTACAACATTTGGACAGTTCGGCGGTTATCAGCAAGGTTATATGGGGTGAGTTGGAAACAAGTTTGCTATTCATAAATCAGATAGCAAAAAGTTTGTAAAATTTAAACGTATATTTTGCCTAAAAACGTTAATATTCGTACCAATTCATAGATCATAAATACAAGTTATTTATTAAAAAGAAAATGTATTTTCTATAGCTGTTATTCCTTAATGAAAAAAACAAGAAAATACTGAATTATTAACTTTGACAAGAAAGAAGAGTAGGTCACAGTTTAATGAAATTTGGTGCTCAGCTTTACTTAGTCTAATCGCTTCATGCCACTTGTGTCTTTCATAGAAATGTACCGGCACAGCATAGTATAATAACATCATATTAGATGCTCAAAATTCAACTAAATTAATACTTGTATGTCATATTAATTTAGTTGAATTTGAAAGTTGAAAACGCCTTTTGGCTTCGAAACTTATTCAATTTATAATCTATTGGCCGGCAATACCTCGAGAAGACGTTGTACCATGCATTACTCCTTTGCAAAAGGAGATGAAATTGTAAATCATAAGGAGGTGTTTATAGGACCAAGTACCTTTTGACGAAATATGTTCCATTACTTTTGAATTCGTTTAAACGATGTCTGGCTGCCTGGTTAACAACAAAGCTGTGATAAATTTTTACGAACCTTCTTAAAACTTGGGACAGTCTGATTTTTGCCGGATCGTAGCTATGAATTGTAATCCAGACATATCAGCGCATCCTTCTGGTATTTCCCATACAAATTGATCAATTTTCCAAAATTCAATTTTCTTTCTCTAACTCCGTATATGCGTAAAATACACCCGGCCAGATTTTCAACCACGGTTATTCTAGTACGCTCTTTATATAGGAAGACGATAGATATTTGTTAATATAGATTCTGAGAACCAAAATGGATTGGAGAAATTGAATTTTTCGTCTGTGGTTACTAATTAGTTGATTGCGATAACCTAAATTTGTTTCCATTATATTTTTGAGTGATTCTAAAAATAAAATACATGCAAGCTTACTGAATTTGAAAAGCTCTCCCATGTCTCATTAATGAGATTCAAGGGAATCTGTTGTTTTTTCTTCCTCATAAACAAATAAAAGTTAGTAAAAGTTGAGAAAAAGTTACAAGCAATCACGCCTCTGAAAGTGATGGGTTTAACTCTTTAGTTCTTAGCTTCATATGTTTCAAACAGTTGCATTGATTTCAATTGCATTTGGCACACTTATTTCTCATAGTAAAAATAAACTGCATTGCCACGCTTTTTCTGGTGCCTCCTACAAACAATTGATTGATTTATCGAAATATTATTTCTCATCTAAACCGCAATTAGTAGAGTGCGGTAACTTCAATTTCTGTCAATTGCTCTATGTAACGCTTAATAAGTATAAGTATATATTTGTAGATTCAGATCTGCTTTCGCTTGTACTACATTCTGTATAATGTTTTGGGCATTTGAAAAATGAACACCACACAATTTTCTTGATTTAGCTGAAATCGGTTCTCTTGAGTATTTCGATTTAATAGAAATCGGTGATCACTTTGTAGTTTAAAAGCGGAGGACTTTAAAAAATGTTAATTTAGCTTCTTTTATTGTTCGTTAATTCAAGTTGATAAAACTCCCTTTTATCGTCCTGCACATGTTCACACCAATGTAAGTTCACCTGCACTGGTTATTTTTATTATCATTAGATTACATATCACAATTTAATACTAGATTCGGACCCCTCCTTCCGATTATATGGACCTGAAAATTTAATAACACTATAATATTTTCTTAAAGACTGAAGAATGAAGGCTACATTTAATGTAGGTAAAGGCTTTTTTTATATCCCTTAGAAACGAATATGTGGATCACGAAAAATTATCAAGCTCTAATACTCTAAACGATATGCTGATTTCGATCGAAGTTTGCATTAGTAAATATATCTGTCGTCACAACCCGTAACAGCCTAACTCGAGTTAGGACACAATTGGGTTATTAGCACCATCGTATTCAGCGTATCTAAATTTATTTGCTCTAAATGTTTGTATCTCTTCTAGGAAGGCAATTAATCCTAAAAAACCTAATAGCTTAAGTTATTTTTCTAAATGACTGTTTTGGCATAACTGCCCAAGTCAATTTGGGATTACAACAAATATGAACATTATTTTTTCATCATTGCCTAAATCAACTTAAGTCGTTAATCCAAAAAAATAAAGAAACAATTTTATTTTCCTAACTTGAGTTAAGCTCTTATTCCGAATTACAATTTCGTTTTTTGATAAACATAAATTGAGTTAAGGTCTTTCTCCAAACTTAAAGTTTTTTATTTAATCTGGAGTAATAGCCTAACTCAACTTGAACTTTTTGACTTTCTTTCGTTCAAAAATTCATAAGAGCATAAGTGTCTTTTTCGATAATATCTTTTGACTGCGAGAATAAACAACTATTTTTTGTTAACAACTAAGTAAAGAAATTCGTTTCCTTGGAATCTGTAGCAAAGTTTTCCAAAAAACACCTTCTCCTGATTTTCAGTGAAGATTCAAAACTTTAAACTCCTGTACTGAAAATATTGAAAAACATACTTAGGCTGTTATGGGTTGTGACAACAGATATTTGTAGATTCACATCTGCTATTCGGTTGCACTAAACTCTGTGCAATGTATTGGGCATTTGGAAAAGGAATACCACATAATTTTCTTGATTTAGCTGAAATCTGTCTGCTAGAGTATTTTGATTTAGTCGAAATCGGTGATCACTTTGTAGTTTATAAGCGGAGGACTTTAGAAAATGTTAATTTAGCTTCTTTTATTGTTCGTTAATTCAAGTTGATAAAACTACCTTTTATCGTCGTGCACATGTTCGCACCAATGTAAATTCACCAGAGCCGGTTATTTTTAGTATCATTAGATAGATTTAATGCTGGTTTCGGACCCTTCCTTTTGATTATATGGACCTGAAAATTTAAAATTTTTTTGGACTCTAGTTTGTATGAAAAATTATCAAGCTCTTATATTCTACACGATATGCTGATTTCGATCGAAGTTTGCATTAGCAAATATATTTGTTACCTCCATATGAGTAAAACAGGTAATTCCTACTGCTAACTTGCGTAAAAATTTTAATTAAACCATACTATTAAGCGTTATATGGCCAGATTTCAAATAAAATTTCACTAGAATTAATATACGCATTTGTACTCTTTATTTCTGTACGCAATTTGTACAGAATCGGTATAATTTCGAGAAAAGTTTGCCCTCTCATTACATTTATCATATTGTTATAGTATCTTAAATTATATAACAGGAGACAATCTGACAATTCCATCTGATGGCTTTCCCTCAAAATGGTTCTATAAACCTTACTGAATTATCACACTGCAGCATCTGGTTAAAGATCGTAATTCTAGTCATCAGTGCTCAAGAATATGTTCTTAGTTATTACTTGTTCTGTTCGACGGAACAGAACCATTCCATTTTTTGCTTCTCATAAAAATGATGGTGTAGACGTTTAACATTATTCAGAATATCCTTATTACATTATTTTCTTCCTATAAATAAAATATCTGGAGGCAATCGAATCAGTCCCTCTGGTACGTCCGATACAGTGGCGAAATGGGTCTCAACTGTCTCAACTTTGTCTGCTTTCGACCAAACACTCTGCTTTCGACTGAGCTGATTTATTTAATTGAAATCGAAATTTGGAAGCAATCGGAATGTGAATGCATGAGCCCCAAATTTAATCCCTCTGTAATCAAATCAAAACCTCTTTGTCGTTAATCCTGGCTTGACTTCAGTTTGTATTGATTCACAGCGATTGAACAACGACTGCTTGACTATATCGTAAGTGACTCACTTTTAATCACCAGGATATCCGATTGAGTAGTAATACGCGGAGGGAAATTCGGTCCATGAATTTTTCTTTGGTTATAGGAATAAGGCTTCACAAAATGCAGGAATGTGCCTGATGATATTTTGTCCCATTCTAGGCGAAGATCTGCCGCTAAGGCTTTGATCGTCTCATGTTATTTAGTTGATACTTTTTCCTTCACAACTAACTATATGAAAAAATCAATTGGATTGAAGTTCGACGAATATGGTAGACACTGTTGAGAAGAATTGAAGTTGTGAGCTTTTTCTTGTGAAAAAAACATTGGATTTCACGGACTTTACGGGACGGCGACGAGTCTTGTTGAAATGCCGAATAGTTTCTACCAAGGTAACAAAGAAACGTTTAAAATCTTTTCAGAGTAGATTTGTTTTTTTTTTTTACTTTTACACACCATTCAATGAAATCGAATGGTAAGCATCCTGTGGCAGATACCACGACTCAAACCATCGTTGATGTAGACGTCAGCTTTCACACAGCGATTTGTTTGTCTACATTTTCTTTAAATCTACGCTCTAACCATACACCGCCTTGTTTGTTTACATATTACAGAACCGTAAACATTTTTCATCAGAAAGGACTAAGTATTTGAGCTCGCCACCAACGCACAAGCGTTTTAACACTTTTGGTCTTGACAGGGGAATTGCCTTTTGTGCTGGAGTTAAAACTTGCACTTTTTTTAATTTTACAGGGTTTCAGACGTAATTCCTTTTTTAATATGCGCCCCATGCCATAAGCAGACACATTGATATTTTTCACCAGTTGAATTGAGCTTTGTCATGGGTTATATTGAATTGAAACCATTTCTAGCGGCGTTCTTTGCCATTTTTTTAAACCACTAATATTATAGCAATGCGCAATGGTCATTAACACAGTCCAGCTGCGATTTTCTAGCCAAATGCAAAGCAATAACACTGTTCCAATGGAATTACGTTGCGTTAATTTTTTAAACTACGACGATATGTTTCCGTAATTTTGTATATAATAACAGATGGTGCTTGTTGGGCAATGAACAAGCTGCCATCAGTCGTTTACTTGCGATAGCAGTGCGAAATTGGTAAGACTTAGAATGCCTACCCCTGTACCTCATATACAGGTATACTACATTGTTTGTTTATAACTTTTGCGATATCGCTCCCCATTGACAGTTATCGTTACGCCGTTTTCAGTTTCATAGAAGTAAGGTCTAATTATTCCTCCTGCCCAAATTGCTCACCAGACTGCCACTTTTAATGGATGCAAAGGTGACTGATGGATAATTTGAGGGTTTTACATTGCCCAGAACCGACTATTCCGTTTATTCATATCCATTCAAATGAAAATGTGCCTCGTCACTCATTATGATTTTTTCATGAAAATCGGGGTTGTCATAGGCGAGCTATAACATCCTATTGGCATACGTACGGCGGCGTAAATGATCTTGTGGAAGAAGCTCTTGTGTCAACTGAATCTTAAATGGAAACAAATTCAAATCCTTGTGCAAAATTGCGGCCAAAGTTGTTCTTTGAAGAACAAACTCCTGAGCACGGCGTCGAATAGAGGTTGATAGATTGTTTTGAACTCTTTATTGAGCAGCAGTAATGTTTTCAGCCGATCTTGCAGTACGTTGTGGTCCATACTTGGCCCTATCAGTTACAGACCCTCTTTCTTCGAAATCACTCACTACACGATAAATAATGCGTCTTGTGGCTCGTAGTCACAGTAGTCGATGACTGATTTTGATAAAATGTTTTAACGATTAAAACACGTTGGTTTATCGAATATTTTTCCATAATGAATTTTCCAGTCGTCCATAATAAATTGGCAGTTGTCTCCACTTCACGACTGCCAAATTTGAACTGTCGAGACTAATGTTTACCAAAATGGCGGCAAAACAAAGTAGTATATCTTTCCGACTGGCACCCTGTATAAAATTTTAACAAATACTTTTTTGGAGGCTACCAGGTGACATTTTTTATCTTCGGCAGTGTTATTAGACACATTTGTGAAACTAATAAGAGCTAAATCAACGAATTAAAGTCTGAACGCTAGGTTTTTTTTGTCAATTTTGGCTTATTCGAGATTCTAAATCGCTGTAGCAATATATCATAAAATAATATATGTATTCCGCTTTATATATGTATCTAAAATATTCTCTTTCAGCAGCACACAATTTGTACAATTCCAATTCTACTCCTTTCCTTTTTTCCCCTTTGCTTTAGAATGGGCTTACAGCTTCCTACAACTTGGCAAAGTGTTCCCACACAAGCTTCTCTAGCATCAGCGGCAGCACCACAAATTACCCAAAGTATTAGCGGAACTTTGCCACAGACGACTGGCGTTGTGGCCTATCCCATGCAACAATACCAAATGAATGCTCAGGTAAGATATAAGAACCACATTTAAACAAAACCAATCAAATTTATTTGAAATATTTTCCAAAATATTACTTTTATTTCAATCTAAAACCTTCATATAAATCTGTAATATTGAAAATATGGATATATAATAACGGTCTATAATAACTATTTAAATGTTGAGTTCTGCGTTGTTTTCGTACGTACAATCAGTTAACATTTTGTGATGGCCATTCTGATCGCTAATTCACTTCTTATCATATACTACATAATATATGATTTGTTGTTGATATATAGTTAAAGAATGTCAAATAGAATGTCGCGAACCATAGTTTTTATGCTATATTTGTATACCTTACATTACGCACTGTCGTTCAAGGTTTATTGAATTTGTGCTGAAAATTCTGACACCCGCAATTAATAAAGTTAAATCGTAAAAAAATACATGCCGATCAACTCGGAATCACTTTATGAGAAGATACGAGGTGTGTTCAAAAAAAAAAATGAATTTTCATTTTTCTCAAAAAATGCTTATTTATTCATCAAATTCTATTTTATCTCCTTCCAAATAGTCCCTCTCAGATATAATACACTTGTGCCAGCATTTTTTCCGATCCACGAAGCAGGTCTGATATGCACTTTTTGGTATGTCCTTGAGCTCTCTCAGCGATTCTGTTTATATCCCCTCAATCATCGCTAAACGCCGTCCTTTCATGGGTCGCTTTAATATTGGGAACTGAGAAGAGTCGCAGGCGGCCAAATCTGGTGAATGCGGTGGCTGAGGCATGATAACCGTGTTATTTTTGCCCAAATAATCTCTCACAAGCAAAGATGAGTGAGCAGGTGTATTATCATGATGCGAAAGCCATGAATTCCGTTTTCACAATTCCGGACGTTTTTTTCGCATTGATTCATGCAAACAGCGCATAACTTCAAGGTAATATATCTTATTTACTTTACAACCTTGTGGTAAGAACACCTGATGCACTACGTCCTGGTAATCGAAGAAAACATTGAGCAAAACCTTGACATTTTATCGAACTTGTTTTTTTTTTTTGGTCTTGCCTCTTCTGGACTCTTCCATTGGCACGATTGGGCTTTGGTTTCGATGTCATAACCATATTTCCATGACTCGTCACCAGTTGTGACCCTCTTAATAAAATTTGGATCATCGTTGACGCCATTCAACAATTCCTGAGCGATGCTCATGCGACGTTGTTTTTGGTCAAAATTCAGCAATTTTGGAACGAACTTCGCTGCCACAAGCTTCTTGTCCAAAATTACCGAAAACATTGCCTGGCATGAGCCAACCGATATGTCGACATCCTCAGCAACATCTCCAATTGTGATTCGATGATCCTCCATAACAATTTTCATAATTTTCTCAACATTTTGTTCGGTTGTTGATATGTTGAGACGCCCAGAGTGAGTGTCGTCATTTACATTTTCTGGACCTTCTGTGAATAGTTTGTACCACTTGTAAACATTTTTTTGACTCAGAGTACTCTGACCGTATGCCACTGTCAACGTTTCAAGTGTTTTTGAGCACTTAATTCCATTTTTTACACATTTGAAACAACTCCTTTGATCCCTTTTTTTTAGATAGCAGAAAATCACCGAACACGCAAAACACTTGTCTTATTTATGCTTCTTACAAACATACTAAACATGCTATATGAATAAAACCGTCAACATTTCTTCGAGACGAGTGTAACTATATAAAAAAAAAATTAATAATTGAAAGTCGGATGTACGTAGGTCGCAACATTTGAAAATTCATCCCAATTTTTTGAACACATATCGCATTTCTTGTCTTTATATGTCGTCAGTAGATATATACATACATATATGTATATATATATATATTCACATATTTGGCTTGCACCTATAATTTGTTCTAGACTATGATATGTGAACATATTATATGGCGATCGCTCGCCTATTGGGAACAGAGATATATACAGTGAGAAAAATACAAACATAAAGTTTTAAATGTATTGATGTTTAAAAACAAATGCTTATTATTTTTTCTTTTTTTTATAAATACTTTTAACTGTTAATCAAATATTGTTTGTTTTTTTTTGTAGATTTCAGAAGAGGAATGGTTGTCGCCGGGACTCCTAGTGTAGCTGCCATGATGACCTCTTTATGCAGGGGATACATCTTATACACCAACAAATACAGCCGCCACGCCCACACCTGCAGCATTTATGCAGTGCGCTTGTCCAAACCAGTTGTTAGCTTCTGCATCAAATGTTACGCCAAATGTAAGCTCAACGCCTTTGCTTTTGTCGACAACAACTAAATGTCTGCAACACTTACAGCCACAGCAAACACGGCAGCAGTTATACGGAAGTTATTATGGTTATCCATTATATCAACAGCAGGTATTAAACAACGACGTCAATGCTCCAAGTACTACGGATGTGTACAAAAATTCAAAAATCTCCATAATCACTATTTAAGATTTAGCAATTCAACTAATGAAACATAAATGATAAATTATCATGTGTATATAGTTCTTTGTACGGTGTAGTATATCTAAGTACGTATAATATAATATATATATATATACATATATACATATACGAGTACGTATAAGTATGTATATATGCGTACAACAAATGCATAAACTGTTAGAAATCGATGAGTGCGTGTGTTTGTTACTGTCTACCTGAGCAATTTATTTACTTGATGACGATGGGAATCATTCATCGATAACGTTTATTTATTCATCCAGTTAGCATTGAAATCTGTTAGCAGACGAATATTTAATCGATTTTACGGACATGGCGACAAATGTAATTAGAATATACATATGAGTATATATGAATTTGGATTAATTGAAAATATTCCAAAATTAAATCATGGCTTAACTTAGGTTTTATCAGCTCAAAATCATTCTTAATAACAGGACACAGACGAGAATTGCCAACTGTGTTCAACAAAAGTTGACTTATATATTTTGTTTGGGTTAAGGACGAGGCCCGTTCAAAATGGGAGTAATTGGTCAATTTTTTTGGGAAATCATCTGTCCATCGTTGGAAATGAACATAATTCTTCCACATATTTTGTAGCCATATTAACTACCAAATCAATCAAAAGTGACCATAAATCCTCCCATACAAATGGACAGCTAGAGCTTAATTTTATCAAATCCAAAATCCACCAATTTTAATGAAATTAGATTATTATATCTATGATACGACTCGCTCTGGGAGGAATATTGGTGAAAGTGGAACGTATATGTCTCTGTGTTAATATAGCCCCATAACAAACAGATCCACTGTTTTGCATACATTCTGTTAGAGAAGTATTCGTACCAGGAATTGACAATTTAAAAAACCCGCTTAAAGCTATTGTCAAAATTCTTCATATCGCTACGTTAGCACAGCTGCCCTCTATAACGGTGGGCGGTTTGGACGCGATATGTCATTTAATTTGTTGACGATGCTCCATTTTGCGAGTTCATCTTAAGTGCGCTTAGCCGTTTATATCATTGGATGAAATCAAACAAAGAATTTGTCACAAATGGAAATTGACTTTAATGTGACGACTTTACCAGAAAAACATGTGCAAGTGAGTGGTACAGTGTAACAAAAAGTGGTCGAGATATATCGGAAGATTTTCCTGATTTCCCATGGTTTTCAGGGTACGAAACACGTTGCCGCTCGATTAATTCCCAAAGATCTTAATTTTCTTTAAAACCTCCATGGTGTGAAGGCCGCTGAGGACGTGCTAGAGTAAATACCGACGCCATATTCGTACCGGATTATCAATTTTTCGATTTCAAATGAAAAGTTAAATAAAAAACACATAGGGCTATGGTCTCGATGAAAATTTTAATTCATTATAATGCTTTGACATCGCCGTTATGTATGAAATAAACTCTTTTAAATGACAGCCTCTGTATTGGTTGCCGTTGGTTGACCGTTTTTTCGCAAATTTCGGGCGGTATCTCAACGATAACTTGACGAATATTGATCTTCAAATGCTCCAAAGTTTGTGAGTTATCCCTATAAAGACGGTCTTTGGCGCAGCCCCAAAAAGAAAAGGTTAGCGGCGTCAAATCGCATGATCTTGTTGGCTAATCGCCATCGCCAAAACCAGAAATTACGCTTTCTGGGAACTTTTCATTCAATAAAGCCAACATCGGTTGAAACCACATACCGTCCAGTTCATAATTTTTAATTGTAGAAGTTCACGAGGGTTTTATGTGATTCTCGCCTTACCCACGGTGTGCAACACACCAGGCATATTACAATGCGATTGCGAACAAAAACAAAGCTACTACCAATTTGTGATTTATACACATTTGTGATTATATACACCATACCTCACTAGATTGGTTGCCCTGTGGCAAAATCATACAGGCTGGACATTTTTGCATACCTGCAGGCACGGAGACCGCATGCAGATGGAACGGTCGGTACTGCATTGCAAGGACGCAGTACCCCACCGCTGGGAGACGGGGAAAACTCCAAACCCCTTCCGTTCGACGACGGTGAACGGCAATCATGAAATATAGACATAGGGAAAACTATTCCTGTCCGTAACCCCCTAGAGATCAAAAAGATGCAGATGATAGGACACGAACCCGAGACCTGCCCGTGTGTATCCCTATCAAGTCCGGTACCAGACAAGGCCACTGCTCAAACTCTATACCTAACCTACTTCCAGTTTCTACCACTTGCGGTCTTGCGACTAGTGCCCCTGCACACGAGCAAACACCTGCCGACTATCAAGCTGAACTGGATTGTGGGATCAGCATGATCCCAACAGTTTTGTAGCCGACCAACCCTCAGGTCAGACTGCCTTGAAAAGGTCAGCAGACCCACTTCCCACAACTACGTCGTAGTAGCCCTACGCCTAGCAAACGCTCTGGAAGCAAACACCGTTGCTCTAGCCAAAACACCCTGTGTAGAGAGCATATTGCTGACTATCCAGTCAGCAATGACTGACTGACCTAGTTATCGCTAATCCCTGGAGGTTCCTGTATCAGCATATAAGGGATATTCATACAAAGCGTGCCGTCAGTCTTCGACTGGTGCACCACAGTTGCACGACTCGCGATCGACAGAGCTTTCTTATGCGGAAAGGCGTTGAGTAACCCATGTCCCGTCAGCAAGAAACCAAGACAGAGGTTAAAACCAAAGTCAGGGTTTCTCCCAACGTACCTAACATCTGGCAAAAACCTAAATGCAGTTCATCGAATTGTCCGCACACTTTTACTAATTGATATTTTCGGCAGTGCGGACATTGCAGAGATCGACTGGCCTGGCCACATCTGTAAAGCTTCCATTATCTTCATATTTTTTCATTAGCCTGCTAATTCCCTGAACAGTAGTGCCATTGCATGACAGATATTTGCTTTCAAATGCGACAAGGAAATTGGTTTTTCGGTGTATAACTTGGATTTGAATTAGCGCGCACAGGAAAAAGTACATTGGATTTAAGTCAGTATTGCATGGATGCCAATTTATGTTTAGCATCTCCACATAACGCTCTGAATTCAATATGACTCTAAGTCCCCTTTCATTTTCAAAAAGATAATGACCGATAATTCCTCGCAATAAAATCGTAATCCGTATGGTCACTTTAGACAAATGAAGGGGACTCTGATAATTGTATAATTGTATAATAATTGATCTCTGCATGTTTAAAATCCTTGCGCACTTCCGAATTGAAAGATTAGGATCATCACAGACAGACTAGTTAACACTTTCCATGTTTTATACCATTTTAGATGGCTTTGGGCGCCCGGATTATAGTTTTACCAGTGTTGTACCATTCTATTTCAAATTTTAGTTCATTTCCAAACGAAAAGAAGCAGATATAATATACTCATATGGTCAAAATAATAAGTACACGCCATATTTTTTTAAAGGCTCGTCGACGAAAAAAATTTTCTTGAATTAAAAGAAAAAACAAATACTAATTTCTTTTGTAATAACATTAGAAATATAATAAATACTAACACAATAACAAAACAAAAAAATTAAATTCAGTATTTTTCAGAAAGTAAAAAATTAATCAAAAAACATTGGACAAAATAATAAGTACATTTAGTTAAAATAAGCAAAAACATACAAAAATCAAGTTTTTTCTGCTAAATTGGAGCCAATCATTTACCAACTTAGAAGTATGCTTCGGATTGTTATCCTGCTGGAATGCCCATCTAAGAGGCATACTTTCCACAGCATAGTTCAACCTCGTATTTTCCAAGATATCTCTGTAGTGGAATCTGGTCAGAGTGTCAGTAATTCGATGTATCGGACCGACACCATACCACGAGAAACAACACCAGACCATAAAATTGCCGTCCCCGTGCTTGACCGTCTTCTTTGCAAAGCGAACATGTAAGTCCTTACACTTAGGACGTCGTACATTCCGGGCACAGTCGTTTCCAAATATATTAATTTTTGTTTCATCGCTTCACAAAATGTTTACCCATTTTTTCACCGTCTCCTCCGGACTAATTGGAATGATTTTTTGCAAACAGCAATCTAGCCAAAAATATTTTTTTTGAAAGAAGAAAGAAAGAAAGAAGAAGAAACTATTGTGGCTATCCGTCCTGGTAAATGTGCTTCTTGTAGTCTACGATGAACCGTTCGCCATGAAATTACATTACCAATTTCTGCTGAAATCGCTCTTGAAGACACAAACGGGTCCTTCTTCGCAAGTGTTATAATACGGATATCTGTTGTTTTTGAATTTCTTTTGGGTCTTCCGCGAGTTTCGACGGGATTTTTAGACTTTAGAGCATTTTGTTCAAAAAAAAGCGACCGAATCATAGTTTCTGCTATAGAACAAAGACTTGGCCACTTTCTTTTAGTCCTCCTCCGGAGGACTAAAACTTTTCCGACCCAAGGATGAATTTTTTAACAAAATATTTTGTTATGAATAAAGATAAACAACAGTAAAATAACTACCCTATCCAAAAAGACTACGGCAGACTGCGAAAATATTAAAGAATTGAGCAATGTATTTATTGTTTTGACCAAGCAACACCTGAACAAAACTAACTCACAATGAAAACAACGGGGAAACCCCAGTTTCGTTTTTACATTTAAAGGCATTACCATATTAAAGTTATTAAAATAAAAGAGAATTGCCATGTTTACTTTCCGTTAAAGTAACTAAAATTAAACATACCCGTAAAGCAAAAATTAGCAGATGTACTTATTTTTTCGATCATATGTGTAAATATATGTATATATAAAATTCCTATATTTCGATTAGTGCCCCGTTCTAGCACCTTTTGGTTTTTCAATGTCATTATTTTTACTGTTTGAAAAAAAAAAAAACATTAAAATACTTATTAGAATCGGGCTATTGCTTAATTATTTTTATACTTTTCTAGACTTATGCAGGGAATTGTTTATTACGATATGCTTTGTAAGTATTCTTTTGTAAAATGAGCATAACTACTGTACTTTATGAAGGACGTTTATAGAACCGAAATAAGTTAATTGTACATGGATTGTGGTCCGTCCTTTTAATACTTATTAATTATCTCATTAGAATCAATTTTGGATTGAATTAAACAAAAAAAAAAAAAAATATTAAGACAAAAACAAGTAAATAAACAAGCATTAAAAGCAAATTTAGTTCTAAATTTGAATAGATTTTTATATTGTATTTGCAAAACATAAAAATAATGCTAATAAAAATTGTTAAATTTAAATGCACACACATATAAACGCACATAGCTAACTGTAAGTGCAGATGGAAATAAATAGAAATATAGCAAGAGGGAACGTTATAATTGAAAATTGTTGGAAATTAAATTAAATTGAAAAAAATACTATAACACATAAAAATTAGCATAATACTTTCGGAGTATGTGCGCAAATAAATACCTATGCATGTATTCATTCACATTATATAAATATTTAGCAATACAAATGCATTCCTGTATATACAAAAGCATATACAGATTGAGTTTTAATGAAACCAAAATATATGTTTGACATAACCAAAAATGAAGCATAACCAAATCAACAACAACAAACAACAACACTAAAAACTAATAGGCATGATTTAAATGTTAGAATGAAATGCACCAGAGACAGACATGATAATCAAAATCCGGCCTAAAATTCAAAATTTTTAATAAATATCTACATTTAAGTGTAAATGTATAACAACCACACACACACACACGCTCGCGCTCTCATGGCAATTCTCAGAAGTCACGTACAAAAAAAACCAAGTCAGAGGTGGTACACAGACATCCACACATATACAAATGAAATGAAATGCAATGAAATACAATAAAATAAACCGATTCAGTAAAATAAAACTGCATTCATTTATAGATATCACAACAACAACAAGAACAACAGCAACAAACAATATTTAAGCAATCCTAATGGATTCAAAATTTAGAGTACAGCAAATTAAATTTAAGCTAAAGCCATCAAAATGAAACAACAACTATGAAATCAAACGAAAAAAAAAAAAAAAATCATGACTATAATACTAGCATACAACAAAAAGTGAACAGAGAACATCCAATATTACTCATATATTTTAGAGTACCAAATGTACGATATTTTATAAAAAAAATTACTCCGCTAATACCCATTTTAATAAAAGCCACTATCAAGTATGGAAATGAATGCAATCTTTAGTTAACCGGCGCTATAATTAAAAGCCGCAAGTTTTGCCCCAAAATCAATTCTTTCCCACAGACAAAAGGTGAATACGTGATTGACATTAACCTGGTTGGAATTTCTCTATCACCTAAACTAAATAGTGCAGACATTTCAGTCAGGTGAACTAACTTACATATATTTTTACCCAAATGTCCTTTCGTGTTGAAAGCCAGGTTCCAATCAATGTCTGGTCTGAATTAATGTATAATAAAAGATGCAATATTATAACTTAATGGTCTTCCTACATTCCGCTTAGATATTATGATGGAATCATTCTAATTTATTTGTGATGTACCTTAAGGGGTGCGGCAATTCAGACCAATTTCATTTGTAGAACTAAATTTACTAAAAGTCTTATAATTACTAAATTATATTGAATTTGGAGCAATCAAATTAAAGGTATGAATGTAGAAATATGTGGTTTAAAATGGATAATTTGTGTGGAAAGTACCAGAAAGGCTGAGGTTATTCAATCAATTTTCTCTTATTTTAACGAACATTAATTATTAATTAATTATACAGGGTGGGCCATAAGGGTGTTGGCGGTTTAAATATTCAATTAAAAAAAAAACTACGAAACATAAAAAAAATATATGGGAATTTTTAAGACTTAAAAAATATGTTGTCGGCTGCTTGACACTCTTGGAACCGAGGTCGCAAATTTTGGAAAACTCGTTGAAAAGTTGTTCTCGGTATTTTGTTACTTTCCTGAATAATGTTCCTCTTCAACTGCTCTAAATTGCTCGGATTATTCTCGTAGACTACCGATTTGAGGTAGCCCCATAGAAAATAATCGCATGGAGAGAGATCGGGGCTATGTGGGGGCCATTCAATATCCCTCCTTTTCGAAATGAGTTTTCCAGGAAAAACATTTTTCAGCAGCTCTATGGATACCCTAGCCGTATGACATGTGGCCCCATCCTGTTGAAACCACATCCTCGAGGTATTGCCTTGAAGTTCTTGCAAAGCTGGCACCAAAAAGTCTGCTGGCATGTTGCAATAATTGTTCGCTCTAACCGTCATCGCATGTCCTCTATCGTCCTCAAAAAAGTATGGTCCAATAATACCGGTTGACGTTATCCCAGCCCACACGACAAGCTTAGGGCTGTGAAGTGGACGTTCATGCAAGCGTCGGGGATTAGTCTCGGACCAGAACCGACAATTTTGCTTGTTCACATGGGCATTAAGGTGAAAATTGGCCTCATCACTAAAAACCACGTTGTTGAAATTGTTGAACCGCTCTAGCATCCAATTGACAAAGTTAAGTCGGTTATTGGCATCATCGGGTTTTAATTCTTGGACTATCTGAATCTTATAAGCCTTCAAATGCAAATCACGTTTCAAAATTCGTCGTAAAGTTGTTCTTTTGACATCCAAAGACTGACTTCTCTTACGTGTTGACTGTTGCGGATTTCGCTGAACTGAAACACGAACACGCTCCACAATGTCGGCTGATCTTGCGGAAACTGGGCGACCACGAACCGTAATTGGTACTTTTGAGCCGGTTGTTTCGAACAGTTTGATCCATTTGGCTTGGCGCTTGGAACTTCACTTAAATCGTGTAAACCGTGTTCATGCCGATCCAAACGTCGTGCAGTAATCACTGATTTATTGTTTTCGTAATACGCTCGGACACAAAATGCACGTTGCACTCAAGTGCACGGCTCCATGGCGACTAAATTTCCAGGAAGCGCCACGCCGCGCCGCGCGTTACCGAGAAATTGAAGAATTAAATCGCCAACACTCATATAGCCCACCCTGTATAATGCAAGTGACAAAAATATAAGCTACTGCTGTGCACGACCAACAATTCCCAGAAGTAAAATTATGAAATAACTCAATTTCACAGAATTCAGCGCTACTGCATGAAATATAACAAGCTAAGACTGTAAAGACAGAAGGGCCGAGGTTATTTAACTATTTTTTATAAATAAATAAATTTTCTTCTTTTTAGGCGGCGACTAGAATAGACATCCTTACCTATTATATGCCGTCCGTAGAAAATAATTCCAAGCGCTTCGATCTTCTGCGCTTCTCCTCCAATTCGTCACACCAAGCTTCGACAGTATTTCAAAAACCTAGTTCTTCCAACGGAGTTTTGGTCGCCCTCTTCTGCGCCGTCCATCGAGTTCGTTTTCGAAAACTTTCTGTGTCGGATCATTTGGGTCCAGCCGCACAACATGACCCACTCAACGCAATCGCCGTATATTAATGCGTTTGACCACGTCGATGTCAGCATATAGCTCATACAGCTCATTGCTCATGCGACGCTGATACTCTCCGTTAACGATGATGGGTCCATATATTTTTCGGAGTATTTTCTTCTCGAAAATGCCAGTACTGATTTATCCGTTTGCGTTATAACACAGGATTTTATCCCATATAACAAGACAGGTAGAACCAACGTCTGGCACAGTTAGATTTTTCTTTGTCGAGAGAGGGCTTTACCATTGAATTGCTTGCTTAGCCCGTAGTAACATTTATTAGCAAGCATTACTCTACTCTTTACCTCCATGCTGATATCATTCGTTTTGTTTACAGTGAAACCGATATAGATGAATTCTTCCACCACCTCAAAATTATAGTTGTCAACGTTCACACAACGTCCCCAACAGGTAGACTCATTGTTCGTTGAAACCAATATCTCTGTTTTGTCCTCGTTTACCACCAGATCTATTTTCGCTGCTTCCTTCTCGATGCTTGAGAAGGCTGAAGTAACATCTCACAGTTTTCGAGCAATAATGTCTATGTCGTCTGTATATTCAAGTAACATATGGCTTTTATTAAAGTTGGTACCGGTCACGTTAACTGCAGCTTTCCTCATAATTATCTCCAACAGTATGTTGAAGAGGTCGCACGATAGACTGTCGTCCTGTCTAAATCTTCGTTTGGTGTAAAAAGGCTCGCCTAGATATTTGCTTATCTTTACTGAAGACTTCGTGTCAGTCTGCGTCATCCTTCCAAGACGTATAAGCTTCGTAGGGTGCAGTTTTTGCTGTATCGGGCTGTTGAAGGCAGCTTTATGATCGACGAAAACATGGATTGTGGGACGTGTCGATCTGTTTTTCTTGGGTCTTCTCCAGAATCTGTCGTAGTGTGAGTATTTTGTCAGTTGTTAATTTACCAGGTCTAAAGCCACACTGATAATGTCCTATCAAGTTAATTAGAAACGGCTTTAGTCTTTTACATATCACACTCGACAGGACCTTATGGGCAATGAGTAAATGACTGATACCGCGATAGTTTTCACAAATAAATAAATAAATACACAAGTAAAAATAAACAAAATAAATAAAATGGGAAAAATTAATTACTTCCAGTTTGTATTGAGGCTACCAAATAGGGTGGGGCACTGAGCTCCACTTTTCTTCTGAGACCATGTCTTTTTGTAAAAGTATGTGTAAAAGTATATATGTAAAGTATATATACATATACTCGTCTGTAAAGTATAGGGTTATGGGGTTATGTCAAGCATGAAGTAAACAAAATGAGACCAAGGAATATGACGGAATGGAAGCAGTCCATTAAAACAATAATTGAGGCGATGAATAATTTTCTGACCAGGTGTCGTTTATGCGTAAATGAGCATGGTGGTCTGTTACGGTCTAACAGTTTCAAAACCAATTGGTTATACAAAACAAAATAGAATTTTACATACAATAGGAAAAAAATGAAATACATTGATTAAAAAAATCTATTTCTATTTCTTATTGTATTGTAATTGGTGTGCCATTCTGTACAAAAACATATGCGTATTATACTTAGGGGTGTTCCTAATTTATATTAAAGTATAAAGTTAATGCAGAAGAGTTTGGGGTTAAATGGAAGTTACTAACATGTAAATTCAAGCAATATTGATTGCAAATCCCAAATTTCGAGAACTTTGCTACCACATTTAAGGGAGGTAGAAGTAGAAGAAGTTGCTTCAAATATCACTTTTATGAGACAATGATAAATTCATTCAGTTGTATGAAGTTTGGCAAAAATCGATTCATATAGTAGGATAGTGTACTGAGAACAAATTTCGAGGTCCTCAGATTTGTTTATATTGGAGATGCCAGAAAGTAGGGTAAGATTTTTCTAATATTTTGAAATTTAATGGAAGATTATAAAAGTATCAAGTGGTGTGGAGTTTAGTCAAAATCGAATCATCCAATAGGATGTTGTGCGCTTTTACGAATATTTCGAGATCCATGTGGAAGACACAACGATGTATGGTTCGATTCCGTCCAAATTTTTGCAAAGAATTGTAGACGTGAACTTGTCAAATCGCGTAAGATTTTTGATCAAATTTGATAATTAAATAGGGTGGAACCGTGTATGGGAGGTACCAGAATGCATATCCCCATTGTATCCAAATGTTGCTCCCTCAAATGTAGACTACAGACATCTTAGCTTGTGCAAAATTTTTGATAAATTCTGCAGCACCGCAGATGTGTTTCTATGAAAGATATAAGGAGACATGGCCAAGTTCGGTTCAAGTTTCTCACCTAAATGTAGTCTATAAACATATTTATCAACCTCAATCTTAGTCAGTATAAGACCACGTAATAGACTATTGCAGTGTGATAACATTTCAAGAGCTGTTATTTCAATCGTACTGTAAGAATACATTTTGATTTTTTTTTCAATCGTGATCCAGAATGTCCACAATCGTTGTATGGAGAAGAAGCAGCATGCAACGACCTCTTAGTAGTCGCTAGGATACCGCATTGACTCACCGTTGAGGTATAGTATTTTGAAAGCAACAACTGCTAACTTTGAAATAACACTTTATAATTATCATTCATTGCATTTTAGACGTTAATTCCAAAATACGGAATACTTTTACCAACTAGTTAAACCTTATATTAAATCCAAGAAGCACCTTTTTCATTGCGAAGCCCTCTTTTTCATTGCGAAGCCTTCTATGATTGCATTCCTTTGACGTATCTGATATCAAGTGGCGACTATTTTATGAACTTGCACTTATGCTGGTTCTGTTGTTGCTATAAATTGATAGATTTATATGTGAAATTTATTCAAACATACTCTAAATATACACATACACATACACAATTGCACCCACATAATAGAAAAGAGAAAAAGCTTAAAAAAAACAAGGAAAATCAACGAAAAAATACAAAACCCCGTTAGTATATAACTAGAATACGAAATCATGAAATATTGAAAAATGTGTTAGACTTCAAAGAAGCTTAATTAAAATAAATGAATGTTATATCTGTATATAAACACATACGTATATATGTTAAATAACAATTGTATGCATACAAATATGGATAGGAAATTTCACAAAATTTATTATATACAAACTATATATGTTAAGATAGTAAAAAATGTAGGTATAAAAAATACATACGTAAGTACATCTATGCTTATATACAAGAAACATGCTAAATTGAATAAAAATATATAAAAGCAGAAATAAGATGCCGATAAAAATCAAATTCGATGAAGATGATTGAAATGTCAAAGAATTATAAAATGTTTTCAATAAATTTAAGTTATTTGAAATAAACTAAGTGTACGTCTTTAATTTCTATATCATCGGACAGGGAATAAATTTCCATAAATTTTTGAAGATATCCTTCTACCGTGGCGCAGCCAAAAATTATGTCCGGTTATAATAGAGAATTGAAAACAAATTATATTCACTTACTGATAGCTCCCAAATAAATTTATCTGTTATATTAATCAAATTTAGCCTTGAGATTTGAAGATAAGGCAGCTACAATTTTACCTATCAAACAGTTTTGTAATACCGAATAACTTTTATGGGAAATCTTTTTTATCATACAATTCAAAGAGTGGTTTTACATGTATTTTTTTACGATCTTACGCGTAAGTTTAAAAGAGATTATATACTCGTATTATATATTATAACTTTTTATTAAGTTATTATATATTATAACTTTAGGAAGTAAACCGGAAAGATGGGCAAAAAAAAATATGGTAAAATTGACCAAAACTAATAACTCAAAATAAAGTCAAGGAACAAGTAAAATTTCAAGAAAGAATGTTTGGAAGGTCGTACTTTTAAGGAGTAAAGTAGAGAGGAATCACTGTCAGCTGCTGTTGGTAGCACGACTTTTGCTGGTTTATAACTTTACTCCGATTTGAGGAGGAAGTAAACCCAGAATGATGGGCAACATAAATATGGTGCAATTGACCAAAACTAACAACTCAAAATAAAATCAAGAAATTAGCTAAATTTTAAGAAAGAATGTTTGGAAGGTTATGCTTTTTAGGGAGTAAAGTAGAGAAGAACTGCTATCAGCAGCTGTTTACATCACGAATTTTGTTGGTTTATAACTTTAGATGGTATAAAGAGGAGGGAAACATCACTGGCTAGAAGATATGACTTTACGCGGGTCATAAAAAGTTTTTAAAAAATTATGTTTTTATATGGTAAAAACAAAAAATAAGTGAGATAAAAATATTACCGTGGACCAAGCCAAATGGATGTTTCTGGAAACACCAAAATGGATGTGGAAATCAATACAGCTTAAAAGAAACACTATAAAAAATGGTTTCCAAAATTGATTGGATTGATTGGATTGAGGGAGGCGGCATACAGCAAAAACCAAAATCTGTATAACTGAGAATGTAAATCTGTCCCTCAAGGTAGGCGTGCGATGAAAATGAATTCTATTAATAAAGTGGTCATAAATGAAATGAAATGAAATTTTCTAAAAAAAAAATAATGCTGAAGCTTAAATCATAAAAATTAAAAAGTGCATTCCTTCGATGGCTTTGTCGTACAATAGAAAGATACTTGTACATACCGAAATTCGTACTTTTAGCGCATAAACTAGGAAAAAAGGGGATATAAATGCCACAGCCGTCTCAAAAAAAAAAAAAAACGGCAGAACCTAGAGTTATGAAATGATAAATACGCTTTCTATCAAAAAATCCATGCGGTAGGGAGTTTTTTTTTTGCATATTTTATCTTTTAGGGTATGTTCTAGAACAAACTAGAACAGGCGGCTGACTATGAAATAACCAGAACTAAGGAACACATTCCTCTTGATACTTATGAGCATCATAAAAATTAATTGCACAGTAAATTGGATTGTACAATGAAGCACCTCTGGCAACAGGAACGACCATAAAGAAGCCGTCGAAAGATATCGGAAGAATTATCTTTTCTGTTGTATAGTCGTACTACCATGGAGGTCTTTCGAAGAGAGGTGTGGTAGATGGACTAGAAGAGCATGACATTTACTGTTGTGTCGATATTTTCTCCTCGGACCTTGAAAATTTATGGCGTATACGATGGACGACCAGTTCCATGCGAGGTATGATATGATATAGCAAAACTGGAGCAGCCTTTGTTTGCGAAACCCTGACCAGAGGATTCTTCTAGTTTGGAAGCACGGGAGACGTGCTACCCTGGTCGTGGCGTTGGACCCTTTGTGGGAGCATCGTGCTGGCTGTGGTTGCTCAAACATGTGTTTTCAGTGATTTTGCGTTGCTTCAGGGTCTCCTGAAGGAAATCGTCTATCTGAGGTGTCTAGATAGGCCTCATTCCTAACCGGGATGAAGCTTACTTCATACCAGTGACTTCAAAGGTACTTTGGCTGAGAGAGGAAGCAAGCCCTCAGGAAATTTTCCAAGGGGACTTGCTTCATATCTTAAGATACTTCGACTAATCCTTTCGGGATTAGTTTGAGTACCCCAAAGGGGCGCTGTCTGTAGCAAAAAAGAAAAGAAAGATACAAAGGAAAAAAAAAAAGAAAAAACAGTCCTATGTGTGATGGCACACCATGAGTAAGGCCTTAAGCGAGACTCATGTAAATTACCGCAATCAAATTGTACAATGAAGCAGGGGTGATAGTAGGGTAGAGGATGAATTTCATTCCTCATATTAGGGAATTAGGAGTGAAGCTGACCTGTGCCGTTGGCATGGTGAGGCCTATTTTGCGGACAGCTTTGCAGGCGTGTTGTTCGTATTGTTTA
This sequence comes from Philornis downsi, assembly GCA_019455685.1. Classification (NCBI taxonomy): domain Eukaryota; kingdom Metazoa; phylum Arthropoda; class Insecta; order Diptera; family Muscidae; genus Philornis; species Philornis downsi. Next base: position 3,238,654 of record JAHXMU010000118.1, on the reverse strand, counting down.
TCGCGGCTTATTTGTTGCATGTGCCACATATGGGTCGTCGTTTGATACATTCATGCCAGCGGGTAATAATGCTTGATTGCATGCCCGTATGTAGAACGGTTTCCACGGATGCCCTGCAAATCTGGCCGAAAGTAATTCTTGTAACTGTGGGCATCAGACAGAAGATTGGAAGCATGTTTTATGCGACTGTCTTCTGTATGATGATATTAGGGACTTGGACGCATTAGGGACTGTAAGGGTTGGGGACAATTTTGTATGACGGACATGTCGTCTTCAGCAAAGGGGCTGTCTAAAGCTCGTCACTTTGCAGGCAGATTGTTTGCAAGGCGTAGGGGCAGGAGAGAGCGTTAGAGCTGGCAGCTTTCGTTGTGTTTGCTGTTAGGGGTTAGGGGTTGTGTAGCGGAGATGCACTACCATATGTATTGTATAATGTGCGATGCCTGTGAATGCGTGTTGTAGTATAAGGATGTGTATCTGCGACCTGTTGCAGGCGCATGTCTGCGGTTTGTGCAAGCGTATACGATGGGCGGCCAGTTCTATGCGAGGTATAATGTGGGGAAACTAGAAAAGTTTTTGTCTGCGGAAACCTGACCAGAAGGGTTTCTTTTCTAGTAGCACGGGAGGTTGAGGTCCCAAGAACAGTTTCTTCTTTCCTGATCATGACGTAGGACCCCTTGTGGGAGCATCGCGCTGGCTATGGTTACTGAACTCGTGATGCCAGTGATCTTGCGTTACATCACGTTCTCCTGAGGATAATGCGGGAGCTTTGAAAACACTGTTCCTCGTCGATTAGATTGAGGTGTCTAGATAGGCCTCACTCATTACCGGGAGGAAGTTTACTTAATGCCAGTGACTTCAAAAATACTTTGTCTGAGAGAGAAAACGAGCGCTGAGGAAATTTCCCAAGAGGATGCGCTTCTTATCTCAGAGGTGCTTCCACTAATCCTTCCGGGATTTTTCTGAGTTCCTTAAAGGGCTGCTGACTGTCGCAAATGAAAATAAAAAATATTTCCATGTGTGATAGCACACCGTGAGTAAGGCTTTCAAAGCGAGACCCGCATTAAATTACCACAATTGAATTGTACGATGAAGCGCTCAACCTGGTCAGAAGTTATTATCACAAAAAAAAAAAAAAAAAAAAAAAAAAAATTGGAAGACGACTCCCTCTACAGTGGTGTATAATTTGGAGTGTGGTTCGACTTCTAATTTCACTTTAAATTTACAAAATATATTTTCGTCGCATCATTCGGAATATCTAGTATCCATAAAATTACCTATCCAATCGATTGATGTTATCTTTCTTAATTCATGGGCTATCAGACATGATTGAGTGCAAACACCAAACAACAAAAAAAAAAAAAAAAAAAAACGAAAAGATAAAATCACAAATATAAATGCGTGAGGGCAGCAGTATTTTTCATGGTTTTTAGCTATGGGTTTTAAGGATTGCGTACATAAAAGTTCTTTCTTAACCTTCAACAGTAGGAGTAAAGGAAAATATCATTTGATACGGCCAAATATTTAATATCCAAAAGGAAGCTTCTAAAATATTAAATACACTTTGATGAAATGTGTTTCGTGATTTTGTAAGTCGATCGAGTGATGTCTGTCTCTCTAACTGGCTGGTGGGCACGATAACAGTCACAAATCTTTACTAAACATTGCAGAACTTGGCATAGCCTAATATTTTGCCAGATCATAGCCGGGCATTATAAATGGGCTATATCATTCCATCCATTCTGCTACCTCAAAAACAGTTTTTCCCCTATAACTCCACATTCGTGGATTGAAGTAACTTAAATTAACTCTCGTTCTTGTACCTCTAAGAAAAATGGTCTACTTAACTAATGCATTCTGAAGTCCATATATTTTAAACCAAACATAGACGAATTTACTATAATTTACTGAGCATTTATCAACAAATGAAGTCTCATAACGAAAATGGATAGCATTGCCATGTCTCTTTTCATGCCTTCTATGCAAATTAGTCGACACTCAGTGTTTCAATCTTTCTAATCGGTAGGCTGCAGTAGCACAAGTTCTTGTTCAACACTAACTAACAATTCTATGTATGCACTGAGAAAAACTGATAAAATAACCGAAACAATTGTAATATCACGTCCCACACAAATTACCGATTTATCAGATATACATTTCATATGTTTCTAGAAGTAACACTGAATTCAATTAAATTAGCACAAGTTGAACGTTTGGTGAAGCAAGTTCTAGAAATGAACACGTTCTGGGAATAGTAAGCTTGATATGCCTCTGGCGAAATAAGTTCGGGGAATGAAAACGTTTCTATTACATCTCATACAAATTGGTGGATTTAACCCATATATTCTTAGCTACATATCTTTCTAGTAGTTATAGTGAATTTAGCAAGATTGATGAAGTAAGTTCTGGCAAGGAAAAAAGGAGATCATTGCGGCATACCTTCTGGTATTATTCTTTCCGCTGTAATTCCCATTTCGCCCATTATATTTCTTATGTTGCTTATAACGCTAAGTAAAATTTTAAAAATCATCAGAGTAACGAACAACGCCCTGTCCGGTAACCCCAAGATAAACTAACCCATACATTTCAAGGTCCATATCCTCATTATTGCATCAATGCAAAAGGACATCGGGTGAAGGTGTCCCAACAAGAAAGCAAGATTTAAATTTGGCGCCATTCGAAGTGTCATTGTTTGACATTTGAAAAATTGTTATTGTTTGCTAGTAGAAGGTACGAGGTTAGTAACAATGGAGCGCTACACGAGTGAACAACGCATTCTCATTGTGAAATTGTTTTATCAAAATGGTGAAAGTTTTGCGGCTATAGTTCGCAAATTGCGAGCAATTTGGGTTCAATATAGTGCTCCAAAAGAGTCAACTGTAAAAGGATTAATGGATAAATTTGCCAAAACTAGGTCTGTTAGTGATGTAAAGACAACAACGCGCCTTCGACCAGGTCGATCGACCGAAAATGTCGCAGCTGTACGTGATGATGTCGCTCAAACTCCATTCACCGATAAAATAATCTTCAGTGACGAGGCCCATTTCCAACTTGATGGCTTCGTCAATAGGCTGAATTGTCGCATTTGGGGTGAGGAAAATCCTCGAGTGATTCACGAGAAGCAAATGCATCCTCAACGTGTCACTGTGTGGTGTGGATTTTGGGCTGGAGGCATCATTGGACCTTTTTTTATGAAAATGAGGCATGTCAAGCTCAAACAGTCAATGGTGTTCGGTATCGTGAAATGATAACCAGTTTTTTCGTGCAGAGAATTGAAGAAATTAATGTGGAGGGCTTGTGGTTTCAACAAGACGGCGCCACATGTCATACAGCCATAGAAACAGTTCAATTGCTGCATCAGTCATTTAAATCTTGCGTTCTTGTTGGGACACCCTTTATAAGTCATTTCACCTAACTGCAATTTTTGTACCGGTTCCTGGCGTGAACTCCGAGTAATAGATAATTTAGGTAACAAAACTTTTGGTAATCGCTAGTCAGCACCGGGTCTCGATCAGCTGTAATACATGACATCGTGTTTGGGCCATGTACATGCTCATCCTGTTCATCGCAATTCCTTCATGGTTGGTATCTCAAATTTATCGTACGACTGCTTACTCTTTTTTTTTTTTGTTCTAAATAAATGGTCTGTCGTAATGTCATTAGTCTGAAGCTATATTCCACTTAACAGAAGAATAGTTGCAAATATGCATTTTAATTACTTTAATTGATAACATTTATATTTCATTTCATTTTTATATTGTTTCCAATAGATCCTTATTTGAATTAATGCCTTCATTTAATTTCATTACTATTGTAATTTAGAATTAATCAAACAACTATTACAGGTATTGCAATCACACTTTGAATGCATTGGAGTCACGTATGTAAATCAATATTGCGTTTGCTAAATTGAATATAGCGTATCAAAATCAACATCAACGAATACTCGATAGATCAGATCATATGAATCCATGAATGTGCATCGCGATTGCATCATAAAATAGATTGAAATCAAACAAAAACCACTATGATGATTATAATTAAATGTTGACTTTATTATGTTCGTTTAGTTTCAAATTTGGATTCGACGATATGAGTTATAAAAAGTGATTTTGATAAAACAAAAAAAATATGCCGAATAGCTGCATGTGATGATGGTGACAGAGTCACATATTGTAGCAAATCAAGTAAAGAAACGTAGCTGTTGTCTTATAGTAACTCAATTTTTTTTTAACAATTAAGAAAGCAGTTAATTATTATTATTATTTATTTGATTAGTAATAAAATAAACAAAATAAATGGGGAATCTACTTAAAAACTTGTTGAATTTGCAAATATTTTCTATTACTTAGCATTATTTTCATATCGACCACCATACAATGAATGTACAGCGGACCCTCAGATTGGATTTTGGGACCAAAATTTGCTGTTTTTAAACTCCGATATATTTGTTTCCTTTTTTACTTGTCTTCACTTAGTACATCTTGGCGTTGATAAACTGTATAATTCGTTTTTGTCCAAAGTGTTAGATACATATTTAATTAGCGTTTGCATGTGGCGCTTTGATTTCTCCACTATTTGAACATTTTACCTTGCATTTAGTTTAAAATGGAACTGCCAAGAAGGATAAGATGTAAGTAAACAACGAAGGCAGTATTGTTAAAATGCTAATTTATTAGGTCCAGACGCTTTAGTTAATAAAAATGCCTCTAAAGATGGTATTTTCCAGTTTGCTTGCCCATATCCATGTGCAAAAAAAATCATAATTTTCTTTGTCAATTTTTTTTTTTTTTGAATAATGCTCATGATTATCTTATTTATTTGAAGCACGGAAAGAGAAAGTCGTCACCAAATAAGCGATAGCTTATGGTTACTTATTAGAGTCTGTTATTATAATTAACATTTCCAAAATATTTGCTCCTCTAATTAAAGAAAATTGAAGAATATATTATATAGGATGGCGCATAAGCAAGATTTGATCAGTAAATACATTTTTTGTTTAAGTCTTTTTTTCGTCTCTTTACAGAATTAACTAAATAATACTTGGAAAATTTATGATGGAAAGGCTCAGCACAGAACAAAGAATCAAAGTTGTTCAATTTTACTTTGAAAGTCAGCATTCGGTTATTCAGATCATATCGAAATTTCTTTCATGTTCGAAATGTTGCTCCTAGCGCTCCAACAATTTACCGATTGGTTCAGTGTTTTGGGCAACAAGGGACTGTCTGTGATCTTCCGCGTGCTGGAAGACCTCGTGCAGTTCGAGTACAAGCAAGTATTGAGGAAAACGCCGAAACTTACACCAGGCGACGTTCTCAGCAGTTAGATATGTCTAGGCGGTCTTTGTAAAGAATTTTACATACTTGTATGTTACATCTTTTCTCATATAAGTTGCAATTGGTTCACGAGTTAAAACCAAATAATGCATAAGAACGCATTCAATATAGTCGCCGTTAACATTACTTGTGCGCCACCCTATACAATAGTAATGTTTACTTCCATATGCTAGCAATTTTTTTAATTATAATAATTTTCTTACGATTGTTAAGCTCTTTGTCTGCTATATAAATTGGACTACATTGTACAGGAGGTAACAAAATGGAGCGCCGTTGACAGTTCGTTTTTTTAATTTCACTGGGAATTCTAGGTTAAAACAAAGAAAAAATAGACGAATTATGTGTTGGAGGAGAAAAACTAATTTCGGCAAATTGTCCAATTTATATTAGAGACAAAGAAATGATCGATATAATCCGTATACGAGAGCGGTTTCGACCGACCTAACAAAGAAGACACACAAAATTTGGGAAAAATTGTCTTTAATTTTTTCAATATATAGGTAATATCCTTTAGCTCGGTACACTTTTTCCAGCGATAAAGCTTCTATACCCCATTAAAAGTAAGCACTGGCCAAACTCCTTAAAATAGCCATTAAACGTAGATTCCACCTCTCTATTTACAGCAAATGTTTTACCACTGAGCCATGTTTTCAAATTTGGAAATAGAAATTAGTCCGAGGGAGCGAATAGGGTGCCTGGCGAATAGGGTATCAGATCTTTAGTTTTAATTCAATAACTTTGGCCACCGCAATATTGGTTGTGTAAATTGAAGCATTGTCTCGATGAAACAGCACCTTTTTTTACCAAAAGCGGTATTTTTTCCATAATTTCATCAATTACACACTCCAATAAATTGGCATAATGTTCGCCGTTGGTGGTTTCTCCTTTCTGAAGATAATCAATAAAAATAATCCAATGCGCATCCCGAAAAATAGGCGCCATAGCCTTGCTAACAGATGGAACCGTCCTCACTTTTTTTAAAAAACAATTCTACCATTCCAGTTCACTGCTTTGTCTATTTCTTTGCCTCAGGTATGAAGGTTTATTCTCACGTCTCATCCATGGTTATAAATCGATGCAAAAATTCGGCGTTATTGCGGTGAATTTTCGCCATACACTCTACTGAGGCATCTTCACGTCGCTGGTTTTGCTTTATTGAAGGCAAACGCGGCACCCACCTTGCACTCAGCTGTATAACACTTTTTGAAATGCCTATCCTTTCAGCTAGTTCACGCCCATTTAGCCGACGATCATTCAGTACCATTTAGTGGATTTTCTTATGGGTCGACCATTATGGTAATCGTTTTAGCAGCTCGTATGGCATCGTTTAAACTCCTCCCAAAATTGTGAAGTTATAAACGAAGGATCAGAATCTTCCAGAGTAGAATCTAGTTCGGACTTAATATTGGTTGGACTGAGACCTTTCAAATAAAAATATTGAACTACATAACTGTGAGCAATTTTTTCGTTTACTTTTGACGGCTTAAATAAATATACTAAACAACCGTGACTCTGTGAAGTTCAAAACATATCGCACCCTAAATACAAAAGGGGCACAACTCAAAATTCTCTATTATTCAGTAGAGGCAAAAAACCGTTTATGTAAAAATGGTTGCAATATTTAAAGAAAATATTGTTCCATTATGAAAAAATGCAATATTGAAGAAGGTTCTGCTATGTTTTTTTCAATTATATATTATGTTTATGTCTTTATGTGTAATAAAAGTAATCGGTCGTTCTTGAGCACGTAAACGCAACTAAAAATAATTCTCTTTACTTGATCGTGCAGAAGCAACACACTTGGCATAAAAATAGACATAACGGCATTTTTCCAGTTAAAGAAGATAGTGATGAGACGGAAATTTTTATAGTAGTTAGAGATGTGTAATGTGAATCAGTTTATGGGAAAAAGTAGATTTTGACAATTTTTGAGTTGTGCCACTTTTGTATTTATGGTGCGATATGTTTTATACGGTTGCTTTCACTTTTCACCAAAATAATTTTTTTCAAACTACTGGTACCGACTATACGTCAGGTCGGCTAGCTTTGGGACCGCCTTCGTATTCTTAAGTCCATATTCTAGTTACTTTAAAATGGACAAAATTTGGTACACGTTAAGGTTTTCACAAGGTGGTAAGATAATGGATTGCATTGCCATTCATCTTTTGGTAATTCCTATGAAAATTGGACTATTTTTCGAAATTTTATTTTATTTCTGTAACTCCTAACATGAAGTTTGCAGCGACCTGAGATTTCATTTATCATTTCGCCTCATTAAATTTTAATAAAATGTAAGGAAATCGTCCACGCTTCTTCAGGTGCCTTCAATACAGATAACCGATTTAACCTAAGCGTTTTTTGGTTCATATATTTTGTACAATTATACTAAGAATCACCAACCTTAAAATGGAAATGGAACTCATTGTCGTCCTCCTCAGATATCTGCTGTGCAAATTGAACTTTTTTCCACAATTAAAATTTTCCTCCATAACTCCTAATTTGCAGCCTACAAAAATCTGAATTTTTGTCTATTGTATTGCTTAACAGTATTTGGAAAAAATGGAGAAAAATCGACCAAGTAACCACGTCCCTTTCGGTACCTTCCATAGAAATTACCAATATGTGTTCTAATTGTTTTCTTAGCTTCATATCTTTCAAATAATTGCATTGAATTAAACCAAATGCGATATACGAGTATATCCTGAGTTTGATAAGCTTAATTCTAGAAATGACCAAGGACTGCAGTAGCGTATCCATTCAGGTAATTCCCATACAAACTGGTCGATTTAGGGAAATTAAATTTTCCTTTTGTAAACTATAAAAATGAACTGCAGTAGCTTGGTTTTTGTCAATAGAATTTAATTTAATGTTTGGTATGTAATCCTGATACCTCCCATACTAATAACTTAATTTATTTTATGTAATTATGGATTATGGATTCATATTATTCATCCAATTGTGCTAAATGCAGTATTGAAATAATGCATAGGGACGTTGGGTGAAGGTATGTTTAAAGCAGGTCGCCTGTCGGAAAATTTCAGGACTGATATCAAAGCTAGAGATGTTCATTGATAATCATTTGATATGAAAATTTGTAGCATCCAAAAGGAAACATTTTATGTCCAATGACAGGCTGGCTGTAAAACTTTATAGGAAACACCCTCCGTTTTTGGAACATCCAAAACAAACTATCTAAATTAACCCATATCTCATATCTTTTGTCTTATTGTAGTAAATACAAAATTATGCATCGTTTCAAAGAAATTGTTGGTAAGAACTTAGCGATTTATCAAACTCTTTGTAGCGCTCCGCACAATTTTGCAGCAGTGCAAAAGGATGTCGGGTGAAGGTACATGCAAGTCAGTTTACCTGACTGAAATTTTTGTTCTTAATATTTCCCTTTAGGTTGCATGATCCAACCGAAGGGCAGCAAATTTTTTTAAACCAACTGAACCAAATTTCAACATCTGCGTAGAAATTTTTGGGACTGACCGCCTGATGAAGTGCAGTATGGTAAAAACGTTAGGAATCCTTCTTTTTAATTATGCAGGTTTTTGTGCGTTATTGGAACGACAGGTAAAGGTGCAATTTGAGTCCATACGAAAATGCATCGAATACAAAAAAACTCACAACAATACATGATTACCCTTTATTTATACTTGTGTCATATGAATTTGAAATTTGATAGCTGCCCTGTCAAACTACTTGGCCCTGTCAAATTACTTTGAATATTGGTATAATTTAAATAAATTAAATATATTCTCGTAATCAACAACGTGTCAAATAGTTCAAGTAATTCCATAATTCAAGATTTCACAAATCAGTATTCTTAATAAATCATACCTTGTTTAGATGTGTTTAGATTAGAAAAGCGCACTAAGCAATTGATGACGATTGTTCCTGGGCCAATTTGCCTAACATACCTGATCGTAGAATATTTTTGCAGAATTGCTGGTTTTTCTGCGGTGTCCTTTTGCTGTCAATTTTGTTTTTTTGTTTTGTTCACTCTTTGTTTTATTGTTCGATATTTGCCAAACACAGCAGAATATTAAACAGCGGCAAAAGTGCAAAATGCTGTCTACATACTCGTACAAATCTTCAATTGTAGTGAGATATTTCGCTGTGCACCAAGATGCAATAAAAAAAAAATAACGTAAAACAGAAACACAGAACAACGATAAAGGCCATGAAAGCTTTAAACAAAAATTTAAGTGCACTATGTTCTGACATTACGTGACTAGAATATCCCGTAAGACAACAGATTCAACGAGATTTTTCATTTAGACCAAAAAAAAAAAAACAAAAAACAAAAATAAAACAATGGAAGCGGTTAGGAAAGGTGATTCAGTTGCAATTGTTTCCTGAGTTTCGTTGTCAAACTTAATGCAACAATTCGAAATTTTCGTAGCACAGCAATATTGTCGTCATTTCTGGAAAAGAAAATAACCAGATATTCTGAATGGTTTACTCGCCGGTTATTTCGTTATTTATAATTATCAAAATGTGAACACGTAGATATATCGAATGTTGATGACGGTTTGATAAAGAAGAAAAGAAAACTATACAAATGTTTCAGCCAAGTGAACTGACCTACATATACCCTGATCCCTGATTCGCTTTGGGTCAAAAGAGTGCTAAACAAAAGAAGGGGCACAGCAAACTGCTATTCTCATCTAAACAGTACAAAAACAGCATTATTAAAAGCTTCTGGTTAGAAATTACAGAGTAAACATTAATCCTTGACAATTATATAAATGGTTCCCTGAAGTTCTTAATAATTCAATCCATTTTCATTCGCAGAATTAAGTTAATTAGACACCTTATGACCTCTCAATTATATGGAATTTAGTGCCATTGAATAAAAAATAATAATCCAGGAATATATAGGTTGAATTTGGTAATTCAAGTGAAATGTACCAGAAAGATCTTCTTCTGAAATCTTCTTTGAAATTTAACAATGCTTTCGACGAAGTATTTATAAGGACTAGATATAAAGAATTGTAAGAGAGAGAGAGAGAGAGAGAGTGAGGTAGATAATATACGACAGCGGTGCCAAAAAGTAGCCGACCTGACGTATAGATGGTGCCAGTAGTCTGTAAAAAATTATTTTGGTGAAAAATGGCAACCTTATAAAACATGTCTTTTAATTTTCAAGGCGCCACATTGTTTAGTTTTTTTATTTGAGCCATCAAAATCAAACAATCTCAATATGGAAAATATTGGTCACCGTTATTGGTTGTCCAACCAATATTAAAGCTAAGCTAAATTCTACTGTAGTGGAGTCTGCTGCTTCGTTCACGACTGTAAAATATTGGGTAGCAGAGTTTAAACGAGGCCGTACAAGCTGCCAAGACGAACACCGTAGTGATCGATCAATTGAGATGTCCACGCTAGACACGGTTAAGAAAATCTGAAAAATGGTATTGGATGATGGTCGGCTGAAAGTGCGCGATGCTTGCTGAAATGATTGGCATTTCAAAAAATGCTGTGCATTGTATATTGACCGAAGATTTTAAGCTGTCCGCAAGATAGGTGTGGCACTTGCCTTCAAGAGAGCAAAAACAGCGTGGTGAAGATGTTTCAGTAAAGTGTTTAGCGGTGTTTCGCCACAAAAAGGACGAATTTCTGCGTCGATATAAAACCATAGATGAGACATAGCTCCACTACTTTACATCTGAGACAAAAGAACAGTCAAAACAGTGGGCTGGAATGGGAGAATCGTGTTGAAAGAAGGCGAAGACGGTTTCATCTGCTGACAAGGTTATGAATAGAAGTTCGAATTGCTTTATCACACGCCTTGTTAGCTAGAATGGCTGGATGGTAAAAAATTTGCCAACAATGAAGTGGTGGAGTCTACGTTTGATGGCTGCTTTAAGGAACTTGGTATTTCTTACTATAAACAAGGTATAGAATCTATTGAGTGTTGCTGGAATAAGTGTATCGAGCTAAAAGAAGATTGTGTTTGAAAAATAAAAAAGCTTTTCCCAATTTGTTTGCGTCTTCTTAGTTAAGTCGGCTGGTTTTGGGACCGGCCTCGTATATACTCGTATGAATCTGTCAATTAGTATGGGTGCTGCCAGAATTCAATTGGCAATGCCGGTCTTTTTAAGCATTGAGCTCAGTGCAAGATATCATGTTAAAAATATAAAAGTCAAATTGTATGGGATATAGCAGATGGGATATGGTTCCATGGTCAAATTTTTTCTAGGTTGACTATGCAATATAAATCAATATAATAGACAAAAAACTGAATGAATTTGATTCAGGTGAGCTTATTTATATAGTGTTATATAGTGCACTTTTCGGTTTCAAAAGTAAAACTAAACAAAACAGACATAAAGCTATGATTTCAATGAAACTTAGATTTCATTATAATGCTTGGATTTTCTATTACATACGACATTCAGTGTCATTGGCTGCAGCAGTAGACTTTTTTAAGTAGTTTTTGACCATTTATTTGGCACTTCTCTGGAGGTATCTTAGCGATGACTTAACAATTTTTGGTTTTCAAATGGTCCAACGTTTGGGATTGTCCGCACGAATACAGTCTTTGACGCTGCCCCACAAATAAGACTAACGGCGCCAAACCGCATGATCTTGGTGACCAATTGCATACGTGGTCAACTTGTATGAAGGTTACCAAAAATGGCAGGTATATGGCTTATTTACAGTCCCCCATACAAATAAATAGATTTCATTTCGCACGTAATTCCTAGTTCCAAACAGAATTATATTTCCTTGTAATGATCAGTAAAAAATGGGTTTCGCAAGGGTCATGGAACGACAGAACAAGTACACCGTATAGTAACCCAGATAAGAAAAACATTCGAAGATCGGAAATATTGCTCAGCTCTCTTTATAGACATCTCCCAAGCCTTTGATAAAGTGTGGCATGAAGGCCTTATTCACAAAATAGTCTCTTTTCTACCGGCAAATACCCATAAGCTCCTGGAGAGCTATCTGAAGGATCGATCTTTTGTAGTAAAATCTAAAGACTCTGTTTCAACTCAAAGAAAAGTTTCAGCAGGAGTTCCGCAGGGCAGTATACTAGGCCCTATACTATATACCATCTACACCTCTGACATGCCTGTTCTTTCCCTAATTCAAACCTCAACTTTCGCTGATGACACTGGCTTCATGAGCACTAGCACTTGGCCATTAATGGATTCTAGATAACTGCAGTCTCATATACACACATTAGAATCTTGGCTCGAAAAGTGGAAGATAAAAGTAAATGCCACTAAGAGTGTACAGGCTACGTTCTCTCTTAGACAGAACAATTGCCCAGCCCACACTATTCACGGTAATACCATACCCGTTCATAACCATGTCAAATATTTGGGTATTCACCTTGACCGGCGTCTCACCTAAAAAAATCACATTGACTCAAAAATCATGCAATTGAAATTAAAAATGGCTCAACTCCACTGGCTTATTGGCTCTCAGTCTACTCTCAGTTTGGAAAATAAAATCACCATCTACAAAACCATATTGAACCATATTGAACGGCATCGGCTTCTAACATAAATAAGCTACAGAGAAGACAGTCAAGAATACTGCGTCAAATTTGTGGTGCCCCATGGTATGTTGGAAATGATAACATACACAAAGATTTAAACATTCCTTATATTTCCGAGGAAATAAAAAAATTAAGCAGGTCATATGTATCGAAGTTGTTCTCCCACTCAAACCCACTCGCTCAAAACCTTCAAAATTTTCCCGGTCATATACGGCTAAAAAGAAAGGACACGCTAGACTTGGTCCGGTGATATACAGTTCTGCTCGCCAAAAACAAGATCCGGCAATGGCAGGATACTTTAGTTTAAGATAGGATTAAGATTTGAATACATATTGTAAATTTCGAAAGAAAGATCCAATAAAACAAATGAATGAAAAAAAAAGTAAAATAACGATAGGTAAATCGACGGCATAACTTTTTTTATATTAATTACTCAATTTGTTGACGACTGCGTGAGACCGAATTTTTGTGTTCAGCACGGAATTGACTGTCCCTTTCTTTTAGTTGGGAGTGCTGTTGGATTATTCACCGAATTTGGCTTACCTAAATTTGGCTACTAAACGCCAAACACTCCACTGGGAAGGACAGCTGAAAGAACACCCACATTTTTTTGATAGCAAAGTTGTATAACTTGTTTAAACGAATTGCCTGATATTTACGTGATTTGTCTTTGTTAGAAAATTAAGATTAAATGACATAACCGACGTGAACTGCCAAAGTCTACATGTCTTTTTTTGGGAAGCCTGTTACAGGGTTTTTTTTATTTTTATCCCATCTAAGATTTTGTAGTATTTAATTCTTATATCACAACATAGCTTAGCATAGTGAAAATACACCATTTACAGGACGAAGAGAAATAAATCATATTTAATAATTAATATTTATAATTAGTTAAAGGTAATTTCCCTATTTCGTCTTTATTATCCTTCAAGTAGCTGAGACAATTATTTCCAAAGAAATTTTTCGGTTGAAAAGACTGTCTGTTAAACGGATCCCACGTTCCTGTTTCATTTGATTAAGTTGCTATGGACAATACCGGGTACTTAGTAAAGAAAAATAAAAAATGAGGAAACCTTCTTTAGGATATTTCAGGATAGTTGTCATTACTGCTAATATTTGGACAAAGAACATAACTAATTTCTCAGTAAATATAAAATTTGGAGCATTCATGTTTCAGTTGATGTCATAGAGCCAGATTTTACTGTGGTAAAGAAACATTACATGCCAATGGTAAATTTTGCCGACGGCCACCTTTACCCATTGTAGATTACATATGTTTACAAATTGGTAATTTAAACTAATTTATTATAAGAGTATGCGATCTCCATTTACAAATCTAAGATATGTTATTTTTGCACAATATCTAGTATATTCAGAAGAGGGCGTTTTCTGTCTGAAACTCGATGTAGATTTTTTCAAAAATGTCATATTCGGTTGACCATTTCCCTTCGGTTACTTCGGTTTACTAATAACCACAGAAATGCATTAAAAATCACCACGCTTTTCAAATTATTATATACATTAGAAAATTTATTGAAATTTGTTTTCTGTCCAATAATTCATTGTAGCCGATAAATGTATTTATATTTATAGTGGATTATTGATTTTTCGGTTTCAAAAGTTAAGTTAAATAAAACAGACATAAAGCAATGATTTCGATAAAACTTTTATTTCATTATAATGCTTGGACCTTGCCGGTATATACGAAATATAATGTAATTTAAATCACCGGATTCAATATATCAGGTGGTATTTCGGCGATAACTTGACTAATACTGATTTCCAAATGCTCCAACGTTTGGAGGTTATCCGCGAAAATACGGTTTCTGAAGTGACCTCACAAACCAAAAAAAAAAAAAAAAAAAAAAAAAAACGCCATGAAATCGCATGATCTTGGTGGCTAGTTTACGTCATCAAAACGGGAAATCGCTCTTTCTGGAAACTTCTCATGCAATAAAGCCAAAATCGGTCGTGTTGTGTGGCTCGTGGTACCGTTTCGTTGAAGCCACATGTCGATCAGTTCATAATCTTCAAATGCAGGCAAAAAATATGTCCGTTAACATACGGTCATAGCGCTATCAACTGAAATTCGGGTTATCCGCCCTAATGTTACTTACAGAAGCGATATATTCGGCAATGCGTACATTGCGATGATGCACAAAACTGATCACCTCTGTAACACTTTCGGTCTCTTCAATTTTCTTTATAATCTTACCAATTCCTTGCACATAAGGTCGATTATTACGACCATAATTATCTCGCAATGAACGAAGAGTACCCACTTTTAAATAACCACTTCTGAAGTTTAAATTATTTTCACGCGTTCGTCGGTTGTTAAACGATTCATATTCGTAAATGACAAACATTTCACTAAATTAATAATAATTTAGATGGCAGGTATTTAATAGTTGACAGCCTTGTCAGACATGCGGTTTTGAAACCACAAAACCCTGTATATTAAACCGATTAAATGGAGCAATATATAATTTGATACGGTAAATAGTAACACCCAGAGGGAAATGACTGAAATTGGAACTTTATTTCGACTAAACGCGGGCAATTGGGGGATATACGTCAGTCCCTTAAAAATTGAACAATTTATCGAAATTAAATTATTCACCCAACTTTAAATTTTGGACAAATTGAGCGATTAACGAGGCTATTTTCAGTAGTTCCCATTCAAATGTGCCATTTGGAGCATATAATTTTAAATAAGATTCCAATCAATTGCAGTAAATTCAAACAAATTTGTCAGGAAATAATCTTTTGATAAGCTACGGGGGCGGTCCCAAAACTAGGCGCACTGACTTATGGATGGTGCCATTACTTTGCAAAAAAAAACTAATTTGGTGAAAAGTGGTAACCTTATAAAATATGGAGTGATGTTTTAAGATTTAAGTTTTTCAGGTTGGCGGCACTGGTTGTTAATGGCGTCCAAACGTCATCTGTCAAAGTGAAAAGTGCACAGTATACTCTGCCATTTCAACATAGAATGGCGACATCTAATTTTTGGTGAATAGGCCTTATAAAAGCTCAATTAAAATCCGTTGCTTTATCGAAAAATTGTCTTTATCGGTGAGACTCGTTTCTTGCTGAATGGATACGTAAACAAGCAAAACTGTCCCATCTGGAGTGATGAACAGCCACATGCCATACATGAATTACCGACGCATCCCGAAAAAAAACGACATTCTGGTGTGGTTAATAGACTGGTGGCATCATCGATCCATTTTTCTTCAAAGACGACCGTGAAGGAAACGTTACCGTCAACGGTGAACGATATCGACCCATGAAACGCGACTTTTTTTGTCCCAATGGGCTGAGTTGAACTTGATTGACATCCATCAGGACGGTGCAACATGCCACACTGCTAGTGAAACAGTAGATATGTTGAGGATTGAATTTGGTGAGCAGCTTATCTCTCGATTTGGCCCTGTGTGTGTATAGTTGACTCCCAAGATCTTGCGATTTAACGCCTCTTGATTGCTTCTTGTAGGGTTATGTCAAGTCGTTAGTCTATGTGGACAAGCCGAACACTATTGAAGCCTTACAAATGAAATGGTCGAAAAAATGACGAAAAATTGGACCTTCCGAATGGACATTTCGAGACGGAGGCGCGGACCACATTTACGTGAAATTATCTTTAAAAATTAAATCGCAAAGTCCATTTTATGGATTGCAGTAAAAAAATTTTATTATATTTGAGTGATTTATTCGATTTTTTAAAAAACTACGATTAAAAAATCACCCTATATATGTTTTTAGTTTCAAGGCACTACGTTGTGTAGTATTTTTATTCGAGACATCAAAAGCAAACGATTTCAGTGAATTTGTAAACATGGAAAAATAGTTTCATTTGAGGCGTCTGAATCCAACCAATATTAAAGCCATGCTAGATTCTACTCTGGGTTAGTCTGCTTCTTCCTTTACGTCAGTAAAATATTGGGTAGCAGAGTTTAAACGAGGCCGTACGAGATGCTAAACTGAACACTGTAGTGGTCGACCAATTGAGGTGTCCACGACAGATACCGTTAAGAGAATCCGCATCGTAATCATACTTTCTGAAGTGAAATGGTTTGAATAAAAATGAGAGACGTTGTCACATCCCTTTTAGTACCTCCCTGTGCACATCGGTCGTTTTTCTGGAATTAAATCGGTTCTAGATTTTTGTCTAGATTTTTGTCATTTGAACTAACTTTCCTTTCTCTCTGTAAGCTACTCTTTGACCTATTTAATCGGTTTATTGTTCACTTTATAAGTTTTATACATTTTTCCTGAATTTAGTTAAATTTATCTCAAACTAAGGGTTTAGTGAACTAAGTTCTGAGTTCCTCTGTGCCATATCCCTTCTGATATATCCCATAAACGGAACTATTTATCAAAATTTAATTTAAAATTTTCAGATTGCTTTACAGATTACATTTCAAAATGTTACTTGTCCTTACTCAATGTATGTCTGAAATGCTGTAAAACATATTTAAGAAGTTTTGTTAATGTCCAGTTGGTAGAATACGTACAAAATATTTGTGAAGGTATTTTTCACTTAGCATATTTTTTTTTTTTTGAGGATTACCTCTGAAAACACACTCTTTTCTGCATCTCCTATCATAATATTTTGATGCTTATTTACGATGTTGTGGACAATATTGCAAAGAACCTGGAGAAAAATAAAAAATAGATATACCTTTTTCAGTATATTCAAGGATAAAGGATTCAGTTTATCGTTTCTTTCCACCACATTCAGTTTTTTTCTAATAAACACAGAAAAAGGATTCGTTATTTTAAGAAATGCTCATTTTATTTCAATTTTCTTGGAACTAACATTAAGTTTTCAGTATTAATAAGAAAGGTGTACCCTATACATATATATGTAGATCGGCATCGTTTGATATTGGTAGGGGAAACGGATAAGTTGTTGAAATGCCGGAATGGAGGTGAATCATTCCTTTTGTAAAATTCCACTATGGAAGTAACGTCGCAATATTTACGCAAATCTTCACCAGCCACGAAGAATTGTTAGAATGTGGTTTGTAAAACTAACTGAGAACAGTTATAAAGACGAAAGATGTCGAAGAAGTTATTATAAATATGTATATTTTTATATGTATGTGTGTGTACGTATATATATTTATATACAGTGATCGGCAGTGGCGCGATGGCTTGTGCATGCAACTATCGTTCGCATGATCCCAGGTTCAATCCCGCATGCATCCACCTATGATTATTTGAGCGGCAGTCACCCCAATGTGTCTGACGGACACATCCAGTAATCGACAAGTCTCAAACTGTGGCGTTAGGAATCGACGTTAAACTGTAGGTCCCTTTGACTGAGTCTAAAAATAGAATGCGTGCAAGCTCACAAAATGCTAAACTATCTAGTTAATTGGATACAAGACTATTATTAGCAAAAAATCTTCTGTTGAAAAAATCTTCTGATGTCGGACCACAAACCCCTTGGAAAGATTAGGAGCTTGAGGATTATTTGACTAAAAGTATTTCATATGTTACCAGTTTCCAAATTTTGAAACTGCAGGATAGCCGCTTAAATATAAGATTGTGCTTACTCATGAGCAGTCATTACTGCATTTAAGAGGATCTTAAAGGAAAGATGCACCAGTTTCTTGGAAGGAACCCGGACGAAAGGGAGCAAATCCTTCAGGCTAAGCGGTGGACTGGAATGCGAGAATCGTGTGCAAAGAAGGTGAAGACGGTTCCATCTGCATACAAAGTGACGGCGTCTGTTTTTTTTTTTTTTTTGGGAAGCGCGTGGAATTTGTTTTTATTGATTATCTTCAGAAAGGAAACCCCTAATTTATAGCAGAGGTTAGGTGATGAAATTATGGAAAAAACCGCATTTGTCGAAAAAGAAAGTGTTGTTTCATCAAGACAATGCTCCAGTTCACACATCAGCTATTGCGATGGCAAAAATTTAATTAAAATAAATTAAAGTTCGAATTGCTTCATCACGCACCTTATTTGGCTGATTTAGCTACGTCGTACCATTTTCGATTTCAAAACTTGAAAAAATGGCTCGGTGGTAAAAGATTTGACAACAATGAAGAGGTAAAGTTTGCTGTTGATGGCTATTTTCAGATGTTTGATAGTTCTTACTATATACAGGGTATAGAAGCTATTGAATATCGCTAGAGTCTACATTAAAATAATTTGCGGTATCGTATTTTCTTACTTTCAAGGATAGGAATCTGCTATCTATAAGTTTAAAATTTAACGGAAAATTTGATTCTGATTTATGCACTAAACAACTTATCACTTCAAGGAACCTTGACGAAACTATATACTAGGCCCACAGAAACCTTCACAGGCACGTTCCGTTCGTTTTTGTATGAATGTAACTCGAATAAAACCTTTGCAAATTGGATAGATTTAAATTTCGTTTCCAACATGCCATATTGTTAAGTTAAAATGTAAAGTTAAAATTGTGTGGCTCTGATTCGAATGCAGAAAACAATTAATGGATTATTAAATATACACAGATACGTAGTAAATGATAGATTATCCAATATCGAGACAGAATCATATTTCAAGACTTTGTAGCACACTGTTTAAATTCACAAACTCAGCTGAATCAATAGTTTATCAGTACAAAAGAAAACGAAAAATTTGAATGTGCTCTGTGCAAAAAATATCTCCTTTTAATAACAACTTTAGTACTTAATTTTAATGAATTAAGTACTAAAACATTAAACACAAAAAAAAAGTCTGAAATTCAATTTCAGGTTTTGGTGCATTTGAATTGCCCCCCTTACAAAAATTAGATTATGCACGAAAACATCAATTCTAAATTAAAGGTATTATTATTGTTTGCTTACATCTAATTTAAAAATAAGTGTTTTAAGTAAAATTTAGTAGCGGGTGCTTCTTCCATGGTTGAGAATGAATTCATATATTCTGTTCGGTAAAGAATCATACAGTTTTTTGATTAGGTCCAGCGAAATACCCGACCAAGCCTGTCTAAATTCATTAATAAGTTCACTTTTACTTTAATATTGCTTTGTACATCCTGCGTATTAGCCATCTCCAGACGTTTTCAATAATGTTGAAGTCTGGAGAGTAAGGCGGCCAGTTTAAAACCTCAACATTTTGGCTTTCAATTCATGATTTGACGACCCTTGCTGTGTGGAAAACAGTCTTCGAAAACATTTTTAATTTCAGGAAATGCTTTTTCTAGCACGGCTTTGTATAAAATCATATTCATTTTTGCAGATAGAAACTGAAGCTCTATTGTGCTATAACACTGTGGAACATTTTTGGGGTTTTTGTCTGGGGGGTGAGAAATTCCAAGTCAGGGTGATGGTACTAGATCAGTATAGTAAAATCCTCAAAGGCTTTCGCGTTTGTATGTGTCAGTTTTTTTTATGACCTTTTACAGTTTCTCAGAATTAAAAAAAATAATAATAAACAAAAGGTTATTTGATTTTTATGGTTGCTGTAAAAAACTGAAAAACGGTCATAAATGTGCGCGGACAATTAAAAGGAAAAAAGGAAAGTGGACTTTTGTAATTATTTGGGTTTTTTCTGTTGGCTACCTGCATGATTTTTTTACACAAATTGCACCCACATTCATGTGTGGTCATGTTTTAGAACGTCAGTAAAATATTGAAAAATACGTAGTATAAATAGGTGTTCATTGTTCGATTTTTGTCATTCATTTTGTCATAGAATATGGAACTGTGCAAGCCAGATATAAATAGCTTTTGCTACTGCTGCGGTCATATGTCTCAACACATAAAAAAAGGGGAAATTTCAGTACTGATTTTGTTCAAATATACGAGATGTACTTCAACCAAAATGTTATAGTGAACAAAAATTGGGTGCCAAATATAGTGTGTAAAAGCTGCTACAACCGTCTAATGGATTGGAAAAATAGAAGACGTGAAAGTATGCCATTCGGTATCCCAATGACTTGGAATAATCCTGGCGAAGGTCACAATCCATTGAATTGCTATGCATGTGCGAATAAAGGAGCCGCAAAAAGGATAAGAAAATCGTATAATTACGTTGGTGTTGCAAGTGCCGCAACACCATTGCCTCATTCGGACCACATTCCTCCTGTGCCAAAAGCTTCTAGCCCAGATATTTTATCTTCTATGACTGCTCCGACATATGATTTACGTGATGATCCCCCATATGAGCCATCAGTATCCCATGAGCCAATTTTAATAAATCAAAATAAGCTTGATTCAATTGTTGCCAAATTGGAATTAACACAGCATAAACCGGAAGAGCTGGCTTTGTTTTTGAAATCAAACAATTTGTTGGCACCCGGTGTGAAAGTCACAGCTTATCGAAGTCGTCAGGCAACACTCCAAAGTTTATTCCTTGTGAATGATGGAAAAACTTCTGCATATTGCCCGGATGTAGGAAAATTGATGGACGCAATGGAAATAAAATATGAAGCAGATGACTGGAGATTATTTATTGACAGTTCAAAACTCAGCTTGAAGGCAGTTTTACTGCATAAGACCAATAAAAAACCTTCAGTTCCAATCGCCTATAGTACAGAAACGAAAGAAACATATGATGCACTGGAAAATATTGTGAAAATGGTTAACTACGCCAAACATAGGTGGCGCATATGCTGCGATTTAAAAGTTGTAGCTATGCTTTGCGGTCTTCAAAGCAGCTATATAAAATATATGTGCTTTTTGTGCGATTGGGACACACGATTTTCCTGTGACCAATATGCATGCCACGGATGGAAACTCAGAGAGCACAGCAGGTTACAAACGGCCAATATTATTCGTGAGCCTCTAGTACCGAAGGAGAAGATATTGCTGCCTCCACTGCATATTAAACTTGGAATTGCTAAGAATTTCATCAAAACTATCGCCAAAAGAGATGAAGTTTTCTTGTGTTTGAAACTAATTTACCCGAGACTCAGCGAAAGTAAAATTAAAGAAGGTAAGTTATAATATCACATTCATTTCCCATGATTTTCCATCTTTACAAATTCATTTTTTCCAATCAGGCGTACTAAATGGTCCAGATATACGAAAGCTGATTAAAAGTGACGCATTCAACAATATTTTGATTGACGCTGAATTGGATGCATGGCAGGCAATCAAAGAAGTAATAGAAGGCTTGTTGGGAAAGCATCGTTCTACCAACTATGATGTTTCTGTCGCAAGGATGTTAAGATCGTTCTCGAAAATTGGTGTCCACATGTCCTTGAAAATCCATTATTTACATCATCATCTGGACTACTTCAGCAAACAATTGGCTACCGAATCTGATGAACAAGGCGAACGCTATCATCAAGTTGCTATGCCATTTGAAATGAGGTAATGCTGATTTTTTATTTTTTCAAGCTCATTTTAATAAAACAAAAACTTACAGATATAGATGCAAAAAGTCGCCGAGTGCAATAATTGCGGAAATTTGCTGGTGGAGTAAGCTTGTGTGGCAAGACAAGGATGATCCTGATGATAAAGAATTTTCAGGAGGTGCAGAAGGGCCAGCAGTGGAGTCACACATTGACATTATGTGTGGTTCAGAAACTGATGACAGCGATGAATGCGATGCCAATAGTTCCGAACAACCACCATCGAAAAAGTCTAGGCAATATTTATTAAAATAAATAAAAATAAATAAATTAAATAAAAATTATAAAAATGTTTACTTTATTTTTTTAGCAGTTTATGGCCAGAAGTCTGGAGTTATTGGGGAAAATTTATTAAAAAACGCGATAAATGACACTTTTTTGAATAAAAACAAATATCAATATTCTTGTCAAAATGGGATACCTTCACTTAATTGTAAATAAAAGCAGAACGCGTTAATCGATTTCTATGATCTATGTCGCATTTTGTTTATAGGTTATGTGGCCTTACGTAAAAGTTATAAGACTTGACACTTTTTTCCGTTTGGGATTAATATGATTAAAAAAAAAAAAATGTTGATAAAATTTTCTTCATAAATTTATTTATAATTGAAAAAATGTTGATTTGGTAGAGAAACAGTATATGAATGGATTAAAGGAAATGTAATTCTTAATTTTTCTCAATTTGTTTCAGCAAAATCGAACTAGTCGTTCTCGACTTATGTCAAACTACGTTTCTGCCAAAGTTTTACAACTAAGCGAAAAAACATCAAGATAAGGAAAAAATGTAAAAGGTCATAAAAAAAAACTGACACATACGAACGCGAAACCCTTTGAGGATTTTACTATACTGACCTAGTACCATCACCCTGACTTGGAATTTCTCACCCCCCACATTGGCTGTTGTACTGTGTAATTAGAGATTGCACCTCATATCATAACTTCACCTTCCCGGCTTTCTTTCGAAGATCGTGGAAGTAGTAATTGTATCCATTAGGACCCTCTAAATTAAATTTTTTTTTCGTCGGAAAATATAATTCTATTCCACTCTCTACTCTACGTCATAGCCGTACGATAAAAATTAAGGCGACGTTTCTTACGGAGATTGTCTAGCGGTGGTTTCTTTTTAAGTCTCAAGCGTTGCAAGAGTGCTGCTGTGAAAATAACTTTTTTTACCCTTTGTACACCTGCACTTACGCCAACTTTTTCCTTGAATTTGAAGCATATCTCAGAATAGCCCTCTTGTCAGCGGCTGTAATAGCACTTGCTGTTCGACCTTTCATATTGTTTTCACAGCCTTCGGTGTCACGTAAATATGGTGATATAACTTTGCGACTTCTATTAGTTTTTTGTTTTTTTTTTTTTGGCTATTTGATAAATAGAAAGTCCACTCCCTCGTAGGTTTTAATTTTGGAACTTTCCTCGACACTCAAGGATTTAGCTCGGTCCATTTTACTTAAAATCGATTGTTTTATGTTTAATTGTACACAATTAGTGTAATCCGATCTGATTTTTTATGATTTGAAAAAGACTTTCTCACTTAAACTGATTACCAGATGAGGGGTGCTATTCAAATGGACCAAAAAAGAAGAACACATTTTTCAGTCATTTAAAAGAAAAGAGCGAATTAAAATAATGGGACTCTTCCATGGCTTGACATTTTTTGTAGGTGATGTGTGGAAGTAGGAGAAACAAATAAGTAAAAACTGAAGCATTATTATACTTTAAATAGTAGTCACTATTTTTAAATGATTAGAGGGACCCTATTCAAGTGAGCGGCAGTGTATACTCTGCAACCAGACAAAAATATATGAAACTTCTTTAATTATCTTTGAACAGAGTTGTCACTACATCATTTTCCTCAAGAGACATGTATATATAACACTTTTTGTGAATAAATTTCTGGAATATTCATTTCCTGCATTCATTGATTGTTGTTGTGTTTTTACAAAATATATTCCAACCATAGCCACGTTTCCAACATAAAACTTTAAAATTTTCTCATTCCGTTCGTAGAAGACAATTGTTTATCCCCAAACTTTGCCATCTGATAGCTCGATCTTTTAATGTAAGAGTAGCTCGTAATGCAATGTCAAATGTGCTGAGAAATTTAAACATATCATACGCAATATTTCGTAATAGACTTATCTGTCATATGCAGTCGACATAGGTAAATATTCCTTTATATTTCAATGCCTGCATTTATGAGTGATATTTGCTAATTATTATTAGTTGATTGATTGATGACACAGGGTGCACGTTGGAAAGGTATACTGTTTTGTTTGTTTATAATTTTTGATTAAAAGAAAGAGAATGGATCTTAATTTGATAAATGTGTATGAAATACAATATCAGATAAATTTCCGCCTCTGTTAGCCTCACAAATGCGAGAATTTTTTTCCACATTTTTCATTACATTCTCACACATTTCATGCGGTATTTCATTAATTTCATCACGAATATTTCGTTTGAGTTGCTCAAGTGTTTCTGGTTTATTTGCATAAACCTTGCTTTTCAAATATCCCCACAAAAAGAAGTCCGGGGCAGGCGACCGTGGAGGCCAATCTACATCACCATTTCTTGAAATAACTTGCTGTGGAACGAAGGTCTCGCAGTAATCCTGTCTGTATGCGATGTGGCACCGTCTTCTTGATACCACATGTTAATTAAGCCCAAGGCATGCAGTTATGGTGTTAAAAAGTTTTCATCATATCACGATATTGCTCACCATTGATAGTTATCGTTACGTCGTTTTCAGTTTCAAAGAAGTAAGGTCCAATCATTCCTCCTGACCAAATTGCATACTAGACTGTCACTTTTAATGGATGCAAAGGTGACTGATGAATAATTTGAGAGTTTTCCATTGCCCAGAACCAACTATTCTGCTTATTCACATATCCATTCAAATGAACATGTGCCTCGTCACTCATTATGATTTTTTCATGAAAATCGGGGTTGTCATGGGCGAGCTGTAACATCGTATTGGCATATGTACGGCGGTGTAAATGGTCTTATGGAAGAAGCTCTTGTGCCAACTGAATCTTAAATGGGAACAAATGCAAATAGTTGAGAGGTTGATAGATTGTTTTAAACACTTGCTTGAGCAGCACTAATGTTTTCAGTCGATCTTGCAGTACGTTGTGGTCCATACTTGGCTCTATCAGCTATAGACTCGCTTTCTTTGAAATCATTCACTGCACGATAAATAGTGCGCCTTGTTGGCACGTTGTTTCTCCCAGAAATTTTACGTAACTTTCTCATCGTTACAGTAATCGATGATTGATTTTGATAAAATGTTTCAACGATTAAAACACGTTGGTTTGTTGAATATTTTCCCATAATAAATTTTGCCACGTATCTACTTCACGACTGCCAAATATGAACTGTCAAGAATAATGTTTAACAAAGGAGCGGCAAAACAAAGAAGTATACCATCCCGACGGGCATCCTGTATATGATTTTATATAATCAAGTTTTATTCTATAACAATAAATTTTTACATTTACTTTGGAGCATTATTTGCTTTAATTTATGCCTATTGTGATTTACTTAAGAACTGTATAATTTTAATTAAAATGTTTTAACTACAAAAAAATAATAAATAAATAAAATAAGAAATTGAAATTTGGATTGACTCATATCATTCAATATATATTTTTTTTCTCATTATTTTTATTTTCCTCCATTCCGCCTATTTTTAGCGCATTTTAATTTGAGCATTATAAGTTAATTGTTACTAGTTAATTTGATGTTATATTCTAAGTTGTATATATTATTTTTAGTTGCATTTAAAGAGAAAATGCTGCAATGAAGGGCATGGTTATACGGTCCATTTTCTCAAATTTGATCAAGATTTGTGTTGGGAAAATGACAAACAAAAATGCTGTCCTTGAATTAGGAATTAATGAAACCTTCGTTATAGATGAATGTCTGAATCAGTTATCGTAATAACTCTACTTCACTCTTAATCAACCGTAAACCATGATTCTCTTCTTTGAATTTTGTTTATATGCGACAGCGTTCAACCACTGTGCAACATAATTTAGGTCCATTCGCCGAATATATGCAGTCGTTTCATTTATGTAAACATGGATATATTGAATGCACCAGCTACACACGAAAATAGAACACACTGCTGTCGTGTTGCATATTTAGTGGTATGCGGTGTTAGCAAATTTATTAAACGTGTTAAAAGTTTTATCGATTTCTTTTTCGTTTTTTTGGTTGGTGGAATTCGTAAATAACCATAAAAATGCTTAGGATAGCTAAAAACTTTTCACTCTTCACCTGAAATGTGCAATCGTAAAAACAAGGATGTTCATTGGATGCTACGACATAGCAAAAAATCCTAAAAGTATCGTAAGAAACTTTCCTTAATATAAACACCAAAGCAGAGTGCGGGGAAAATGTGATATTCTGCAATAATACAATTTAGAGTGGCTCATTCTTGTTAGATTAAGTCGTGATAACTAAAAGAAATATTATAATATATTTAAAATAGTCGGATGGGAAAGAGCTTTGTTTAATTCATTAATCGTAAACGAACTACCTTAAAATGCAAACTATAAATCTAACAACATCAAATTTTTCATTTTTGTTTTTTTTTTTTTTTTTTTTTTTTTTTAAATTAAATATATCAAACATTGTATATCAATGGTAGTTGTATTGACCAGAGCGACCGGCTTGATGTTACATTTTTGTTGTGTCAACTGATAAAGGAATATAAGGAATCAAAAGAAAAACGGAAATAGGTGAAGTTGACGATAATTCGAAAGAGCTCTCGACGAACTTCGTATATAATGTAGATAATTGATTTTGACGTATTTAGGAAATAGCGTTAGCTACAGGACCGTAATTTATGTATTCTGCGTCATCATTGGGATGCACAGATGGATCCCTAATTTGGGATGATTGAAATTCTATTACATCTCATGAATGAAAAATGCCAAAGCTTCTCACATTCAGTAAACTTACATGCATTAAAAATTGTGGACTTACTCAACTTCACAGTTTGAGAAGCATTTGCCATACTCGTCGTTGGCTCGACTACTCGAAGTGCTCCACAGATACTTCCAGATCACAGCCGCCCAAATAACGATAAGTGGCTGTATTGGGGGTTTTACCCGCAATAATGCGGACGATAATCGCGTGTACTAACCATCGCGCTACACTTTGTCTTTAAGCTACGAATATACGACAAACTTATTTCATTAAAAGAACCAGGGACCTTCACAAAACCGAAATCAAACAGGCAAATCGTTTAGATTTTAGTTTTAATCTTCGTTAACCGGGTCAAGACTGTAAATAATTTTGAATCCGATTCCACCATCAGATTGTAAATTTACATAAAGTAAATAAGAAACGTGTTTCTGGTTCATATTCGTAACAACCACTCACTTTATACATTGATTGATTTTTTTTATCTAAATTAGGAAACTACTTTGATTCTGTTTCTGTAACAAAACATAATCCAACAAATATTGTGATTCGGGAACTTTAAATTTTCACAATTATTCAAAAATGTTGTCTGTTTTTCGAAATGAAAAGTTCAAATAAAATACAAGCAAAACGTTTCATAATTTTGAATTAGAATCAGTATCAAGTTTCGCTGAATTCTATGCAACTGCCAAAAACATACGAAGCTATAAATATGTAGGTTAAATTTGTCCTTTGTATGGGAGGTATCGGAAGACAAATCAGTTACTTTGTAAGGCAAAGCTGTCCGCTTTTATTCTTTAATACTGCAGTAGCAAAGCATTAACATGTCATTTATTTATACTGCTCCTGAAGCACCTATTCTTCGAAGTCAACATGACCAGCCAGCCAGCCATTAGACACTGCCTATACAAGAGCCTGTAGAAAGCCCTTTAAGCCTGTAGAAAGCATCCTTGTATTCAACCTCTGCTTGCTAGCATCCTGCGGCGCATCTTTGATGAAATTTCAGTCAAATTTTACCTTCCTCTTTCGCCGACCTTCACTCCGATGTGGGAATTAGCCGGATTGCACCTACAGTACCTGCTCTCCGTAGTCAACGTGAACTTTGTATCGATTTAACGAGCTTCTCACTCTACTGGCCTCTCTTGAGAATAAAAATCGGATTTGCGGCGCCAACATGAACGTCATACCAGTATCCAGAGTGGTTAAAGCTACCAATTCATCCTGATAAACATATTTTCCGACGTCAAAATAAACACCGTGCTGGCATAAAGAGCCACTCACGCTGTTGGCCACTCTTGAAATTAAACACCTTTGCGACGTCGACGTGAATACCTTACCAAGAACCAGAATTGTTCACGCTATCAACCCATTCGTATTAATTCACTCTGTCGACTTGTCTCAAAATACTTGTTTTGCGATGTTAACACATTCTTCTGTCAACGTGAATACCGTGCCAGTATCCCAAACCGTCCACCTGAATTATGCGTTCTCTGAAGTCGGCGAAAACTTCGTTCCAGTATTCCGTAATATATATAGGGTTATCCATTTAGTGGTTCCAAATCCCCGGTCTGGCAAGGCTGTCAGCTGTTAAATACCTGTCATCTGAAGTGTTATTTATTTATTGAAAGGTTTGTCAGTTACGAATATGAATCGTTTAACAACCGAAGCTCGCGTAAAACGAATTAAAACTTGCTACAACAGTGGTGTTTCGAACGTACTTCAACATGACCGATTTCGATATTATTGCATGGGAAATCTCCAGAAAGCGTAATTTCACGTTTTGGCGACCTTTGTTGGCCACCAAAATGATGTGATTTGACGCTGTTATACTCCTTTTTGTCGGGCTGCATCAAGGACCATGTTTACGCGGATAATTCCTAAACATAACGACCGAAATGTGCGAAAAAGTAGTCAAAAACTACCTCAAAAGAATCTACTGTCGCAACCTATCCAGAGGCGGTCATTTAAATAGCATTGTATTTCATAATGGCCAGATCCAAGCGTTATAATGAAATAAAAGTTTAATCGAAATCATAGCTTTATGTGTGTTATATTTAACTTTACTTTTGAAACCGAAAAATGGACAACCCTGAAAAATGCAAAATGTTGAAACTGATATTTTTAGAAAAGAGTCGCATTTGTTGTTAGCCGTTTATTTCCGTGAGGACATAATATTTAATTCACATTTGTCATTGCAAAAAAATTTCGTGAATTTACCTTTACAGCATAGGCTGTTCTAACAAATGGTATGGTGCGTAAGCAGTTAGCTTTAGCTATTGGAGTGAAATATGTTTGTGAAAAAGACTAATTTGAAGAGTTATATTTGATATCATGCACCACCTTACTACATCCCACCAGGCTGTTTGACATAGTTTTACCTTACGCTGAGTCGCCATCAGAGGCTTTGTAAGGACCCAAAATATCTTAAGAAATAAAGCAGTTCATTTTTACGATTTTTTAGAATGAGGTTATCCAAGATTCTTTTGATATTCGAAAGTCTGTTATGTCGGATGTTAAAAAAAGGGCCTTGCAGTTCCTACGCAATCGTGGGCTTTAGCTGGTTATGCAAAAGGGTTGTTAGTGGCTAATTCAGACTTCACGATAGTGGCGCAATTTCTACCATAAGAATTTCCCACAATATACAACACAGGACACATTTCTGAATTCTGATTTTACTTAATAATGTTTACAACAATTGGTTGAAGGAGTGGTGCCAGTTTGTTTTCTTATCGAGTCCCAATTATAATTACATTTATTATTGTACCAAAAAATCGAATAAAATCGGTTTAAACGATTTGTTTTTTAAATCAAATAGCCGGAAAATATCTTCTAGAAAAAAATTAAGTTTACGAACCGAACTTAAAGACGGTTTTCTCAAACAAATTGGGTATTTGTACTTTCTAACAGCTATATCAATTTAATGAATATTACATACTGAATGACCACCCTTCGTCGAAGAAGCAAATTCAAAATTGATTCACGCTAAGACGCTGCCGGCAAGCGCAGCGAGAAAATGGAATAGCATAACGTCAATAGCTATAAACCGTATAATATGCACCGCAACACAAACAATTCCAAAGTCAAATTTGGAGGCTGACAGGTAAAGCAGCCACATGTGTGTTATGAATAACAAAATTGGATAAGAGTTTTATACTCCATACATGGATAAACTACGACACCCAGGGGTTTGCTAATCGGTTCTCGAACGACATTTAACTATTTAAATACATCTCCATTCAAATTAATGCATTTAAAACGCAAGGCTTAAACGGATCAATTCAAGCTACGCAACTGCATTGTTAAATCTAAATGGCAAACGATCTTCAAAAGTTTTGATTTGAAGCTATAGAAATTAGCAATGATTGAAAAGTATAAGAAATGTTGTGTATAAGGAAAAAGGACTTCAAAATTTAAAATTAAAAAATATAAAGTTAAATTTAAAATTACGTACAACTTTTAGGCACAGTTTTCATGTGTATCATTGAGAAATAAAAAAAATTGAATTGATAAAGTTTTACCTCAAAAGACGACTAATTTTGCAATGAGTATTTACAAACAAGTTCAGAAATTTCAGTCAGGTGAACGAACGTAGGCGCATTTTCACTCAAAGTCCTGCAAAAATGTTTGTGGTGCCAGAAATAGCGTAAGGTACTGCTTGGTTCTTATCAAATAAGGCCTGAATTAAAGTTATATTGCTATTGACGAGCAAATATTTGACTTTCTGAATTTATCCATTTGGGAAATATAGGGCGCCAATGAATTTGTGCTAAACCAAGTAAATCATATGTCGGGTGCCTAGAAGGACATGGCATCATTTGGGGTACGAAAAACCCAAACGTTCTAAATTATACTGAATACGAGTGTAGTGCAATTTAATTAAACAGACAAATGTAAAAATAAGTAGCTTAAATATGTATATTCGTATGGAAGGTATCAGAGATAGCGTGCTTGAAACGTCGATTTTTTTTCATACTTAACCCAGCATTGTTAAACAATTGGAATTAATTTAAGTAACTTCAGGCTACGAATTAGAGATTACTGCTGAATAATAAGTTTTGATAAACAGGTAAATTTGCATGGTAGGTACCACAATGAGAGTGGCAACATCGCCCGTTTTCATTCTCAAAGCTTAGTTTATTACATCCATGGTATGTGCCAAATTTGGCCAAATTTGGTACAATTGATTATAAGACATAGGGATAAGAATATATAGGCTAAGTCGATCATTTGTATGGGATTATAGTAATATAATTATATTATAGATCATTATTGACCAATAAAATTAACTAAAATCTAGTATTATTAGTATTAATTACAGTCTGCTAATCCGAAATTACAGAGCAATGATTGAAATTCAAAAATCGGTCAATTTGCTTGGAAATTAAAAGGAGAGGTGTGGCTGTATTGGAAAAAGCTCAACTTGTATCAAAATTTACTAAATCGAAACAATATAAAAACTATAAATATATGGGTTCAATGAGTCATTTGCAAGGGAGGCGTTGCTACCAAATTAGCCTTTGTTTACGCGGGTATGGGGGGTTTGGAACATCGCCAAATATTTTGCTCAAGAGGTTTTAGAGAAATGAGAACGCAAAAGCACGTAAGTATTAAATTCGGGGTTTATTTGACTGCAAATATATATTTCACCTTTAGGGCCACAGTAATAAATTATTGATGACGTTGGGTACAAATTAAAGTACATATATTTCTGCTTTTCCAATAATTCGGTTTTTCTATACAACAACTGGGCATTACTTAATTGACTGAGATTTAGAGACGAACTGACTTGTATCGTTATAAGTAAAGACTGATAAGCCTCCGTCTATTAACGAAACTTACTGCTAGAATACTGTTTGAGTGATTAATCTAAATAAGACAAGAAAATACTCATAATACAGCAAGGATTATAAAATTGGGACTATTTTAAATTAATGTTGGGTTCGGATTCAAACAGCCTTCGTCTCGTTAAGTTCACCATTTCTATCAATATATTTGGCGAGGGAAAATTGAATTGTCTTCGAGCTTATTTTCCGGCATTTTCATAAATTTTGTATAAAATTTTTATTATTTCAACTGAGTGAGATAAAAAAGCAAAAAATAAATTTGTCACTAAAAATTAATACTCAACTCATCTCAGCTCAACTCCGCTGACAACGAAATGTTCTAGCAGCACTGCAACAATGACCCTGCGAATGGGTTAGAGGATCTGAAAGGCTTACAGTCAGTCACTCAGATTGAAAGGAAGCAATTTTGTTGGTTAAACGCCCGCTGCTACTGGCGGGCTCAGTGTGAAACGATTTCGGTATGATTTTGGTGTGAAACGATTTCGATAAAAATTGGATGGCAGTTTTCTGTTAGCATTTTAAAGATTTTAAACCTGTAAAAAATTTGTTTCCATACATAATCGAACCGTGTACAAAATGGGTTGAACAAATTAATTAGAGAAAAATAGTTTTTACTAATCTGATTTTTTAACTGTCGTTAGATATTTCACGTATCTATATAAATAAAAATCAAATGCCGTTCGTTGGTAAGGGCATCAGTTGAGAACGGCTGGACCGAATTGAATAATTTTTTTTTAAAATGTTCGTCGTAGTCCAACTTAGGTTTTTATAGAAAGAAAAATTTACCACGCCCACTTTTTTCGATTTATCTAAAATTGTAAAACGGCTACACCGATTTGGCTAATTCTTTTTTTAAATGTTTGTAGTAAATGTTTCCAGTGCTGCTACAAATATGGGTGGGATTGGACAAAGGGGCGTGGTATCTCCCATACAAAC
>JAHXMU010000118.1:3146037-3205734 GCA_019455685.1 Philornis downsi | reverse complement strand
TATCTCCCATACAAACCACAAATTAAAAATCCATTATTTCTGCTCCTTCTAACGGTATTTGAACAAAATTTTGTATATAAGTTTGGTGCACATATTGTAACTTCTGCTGCAAATATGGGCGGGATTGGACGAAGGGGCGTGGTACCTCCCATACAAACCACAAATTAAAAATTCATTATTTCTGCTCCTGCTAACGTTATTTGAACAAAATTTGGTATATAAGTTTGGTGCACATATTGTAGCTTCTGCTGCAAATATGGGCGGGATTGGACGAAGGAGCGTGGTACCTCCCATACAAACCACAAATTAAAAATCCATTATTTCTGCTCCGGCCAACAATATGTGAACAAAATTTGGTATATAAGTTTGGTTTACATATTGTAAGTTCTGCTGAAAATATGGGCGGGATTTGACAAATAGGCGTGGTACCACCCAAAGAAATCAAAAATTAAAAAAACCATTATTTCTGATCCTGTTATAGGAAAATTTAAGTTTTTCATATACTAACTTTATTTCACTTCTCATTTTTCTATGTATGAGAAACTTTTAGGAGAAACTCAATCATGTTGCCTTCTTTTCACTTCTCAATTTTTTTACTTATCCTAAGCTTAAACTTTAAAAAGTTCCTAATTAGTGCTATTTGTAAAAATTGTTTACGAGCCTTATTCAGTGCTATTGTGCGCTCAAATTTTTTGTGCAATATAATATAGGTGTTGGTGAGTATAATTTCAGCAATAACTTTTTTTATAAGAAAAAACGAAGAACATTTTCCTTTCTTCTTCTTCTCTCTTCTCTTATATATAAAAATGAATTTCGGTCAGAAACAGTGTTAGATTATAATATTGATTTTGTTGTCAATTAACTTTCATAATAAGTGAGTGAGATGCCGCCAATCAGACGTAGGAACATTAGTCGCAGAGGCCGTACGGCTACAAGATCAAGAAATTCTCGAGTGATTGAAAGTCCTGAACATCGAGCAAATCGCATTGAGAGGAACAGCCAACGGATATTAGAATCCCGATTAATTCAGTCACATGAAGATCAAGCTAAATGGTGAGAAAAATGTATAGTAATTCATTAATTGAGAACGGCTGGGCTGATTTGGCTCAAATTTTTTCTCAGTTGTTCGTAATTGCCTGGAGAAGGTTTTTACGAAAGAAAATTTTGGGGAAACCCTCCGGAAAAGTGGGAAAATTGAAAAAATCGAAAATGGATTTTTTGTATGGAATTTTGTGTGCAATTGTTCCGGAATGGCTTTTCGAATGGCAAAATAGAAAACTGTTAGTGGAAAACTCGGAAAATTCCGGAAAATTTTCAATTTGTTTGATTTTGGACTGTGTAAAGTTGGAAAATTCGTTGTAAATTTCAGAAAATTATGAAATTTATTGTGATAAAATATGTTTTGCGTGAATTTTGGGTGGAGAAGTTAACGAGATAAATAACAGATGGCGCTGTGCTGCGTTTAATGCCACAACCCAGTAGATGGTGTTATACGTTAACTTAGGCTGAGCGCAATTTGATAGGTGCACTTTTCGCATTGTCTTTTTCTATTAAACAAATGTGCTATATTTCCTGCTGCAATTGATTCGAGTTTTACCTATTATTACACTGATTTCGGATATTCATATATCGCGTATCACATCAGTAAATGGTACAAACAGTACGATCAATTGAAATTCAGTGCAATATTTATCAATTCGATCATTTTTTCAGAAAATAAGTTTGAGTATAAAAATTAGGCCATCTTATTGGATTGCAGGCATTTATTGCGATACATTAATTTCGTAAGTTTTTTTTTAAATAATTTTCTTTTTAATAGGATTAGTCAAGAACGACTTTATTCTATTTCAAGGAGAGTTATTTGCTTGACTAATTCCACCTATTAGACGATCAAACCTTGGACGTCGTACATGTCGTGCAATAATTAGTCAGAATGTTTGTGATAATTAAACGCAAGAGGAACGCGCTGAACAAAATGAATATAGACGTGCCCATATTGCACAAGTTCGCGTTGCACAATCACCACATCACATTGTCGAAGGAGGTACTCATCACCAAAGTGTTCCCCGGCATTATAAAAATCTCGATTGGATTAGTGAACTGGCAATAACAGCAGCTAAGAGTAAGGACGTCGATAGCTTGAATTTAGTTATTCAAAGTCAAATCGCTGAAAAACTGTATTCGTACAAATCTATTGACAGAGTGACCGACGAGGATGAAGCGACAAACTATCCGAAGGAATTTTTGAACTCGCTTGATGTGCCAGGAACTCCGCCGCATAATTTACAGCTGAAGGTAGGATCGATCATACCCATGTTGCCGAATCTGAATCATCCGAAATTGTGCAATGGTACGCAATTGTCCATCAAGAAACTGATGAACAATGTGATTCAAGCGACAATTATCAAGGACAAATTCAAAGGAGAGGTAGTCTTTATTCCACGAATTTCGATAACTCCAACTGATCTTCCATGCCAATTCAAGAGGATTCAGTTCCCCATTCGATTAGCTTTTGCGATGACATTCATTAAATCGCAAGGCCAATCGTTGGAAGTCTGTGGGATTAATCTCCCTGTTTTTCGTACGGTCAGCTCTACATTGCCTGTTCGCGTGTTGGGGACAACCGTCTTCGTTGTTTGTTTTTGCGCCGGAAAACAAATCAAAAAATATTGTTCATCATAATGCTCTCAATGATTTCGATTCCATTCAAATAAATCGCATTGAAATTTGAGCTATCTGTTTTTTATTATTACTCGGAAGTTTATCTGAAGGCGTTAAATTGTGGCGAGTCGAAGTTCGCCGAGTCCGCTAGTGCATCAATAAAAAGTCAATATTTAAATTTATGACGGAAACGCAAAAAACATCAAATTTTTTTGCACATTGTAACGTTGGCTTTCTGTCTTCTTTAACATTCTTCTATAAGCACTTGGAATTCTTATTCATGTACAAGGTGTATTAAAGAAATCAATTATTTTTCGTGAGTATGAAGGCTTTATTTACCACAGCTAGGGTAGATTTTAATCAAATAACCATAGTTTCGTTCGACAACTTGATGTAACTTTAAGGATAACTATAACTTCATTATGCCTCCATCATATAACTTGCCTCCATTGGACTCTCGCCGTGAGTCTCACTGTGTGCGACACACTGGGCATACTACAATGCGATTGCCCTAGAATAGCCAAGTAAAACTTGGACTACATAGAATAAGGGCTGAAAATTTTGGTTCTACCGCAATTGTCAGCCCTTTCTTCTAGCCAGAAGGTACCATTTTGATTACGCTAATATGAAATATAATCCCCATTGGCAGAGGTGAAGCCTATCTTACCACCTCTGCTACTCTATGGGTCTGTAGCATTCGGTTGCAATGCAACTCCACATTCGAGCACGAAGACTCTACCAGCGATTTGGTTATCAACCACAACCCGCATGATGCTCCCACTAGGGGTCCAACACTAAATGATCAGGCGGGAAATCAGTCCCGGGGCCTCCTGATCCCCATGCTACTGGCCAAACTCACCGGTTGGAGCTGCGTGTTAAAGCAAAAAGCAAATTTACTACCAAATTGTGATTTATACACCATAGTTCACGGGATTGGTCGATCTGTGGCAAAAGAGTACAGACTGGACATCTTTACATACATGCAGGCACGGAGACCCAAGACAGGTGGAATGTTTGATACAATATTGCAAGGATGCAGTATCCAAACCGATGGAAGACGGGGAAATCTCTAAGCCCCATGCAACCATGAAATATAGACATAAGAAAAACCCATGCCTGTCCGTACCCCCTTAGAGGACAGAAAGATACAGATGAAAGGGCACGAATCCGAGACCTGCCCGTGTATATCCTTATCATTCTCGATACCAGACAAAGCCTCTGGTCAAACTCTGAAGCTAACCTACTCCAAGTTTCAATCCCTTGCAGTCCAGCGAGTGGTGCCCCTACAAACGAGCAGCAGCTGCCGCCTATCAAGCTAAACGAGATTTTGGGATCAGCATGATCTGAATAGTTTCGCAGCCGCTCATCCTTTAGGTCGGAGTGCCTTGAAGAGGTGGGCACACCGACGTCCTACAACTATGTCGTAGTAGTCCTACGCCGAGCAAACGCTCTGGAAGCACCCACCGTTGCTCTTGGCAAAACACCCTGGTTAGAGAGCATGTTGCTGACTAACCAGTCATCACCTGACTCAGTTATCGGTAGTTCCTGGAGGTCCCTTACATGTGTATATATGGGGCATTCGCATAAAACATGCCGCCAGTCTTCGGCTTCTCTTGTGGCAAATTTTTCAACAGCAAAATCATATATCATAGACAAGAACAGATGGTAATCACTAGGTGCCACGTTGGAGCCATAAGAATCTACAAACGAAGTTCCAGGAGCTTCAAGGAAGTCACTATGGATATATGTGGCCTGGCGTTGTCCTGATTGAATACGATTCCACTCCTGTTTGCCAAAGCTGTAAATTCTAACCGAGTGTTTCCTCCAGATGGTAAAATTATTTGCAATACAAGTTCGAAGAAAGAAGTTTGACTGTAGGTTAGAAGCTTTTAATTTATGATTCTCTGCCAAAACCACCACTCCGACAGCAAATTCTACCTGGTCGTCAATCCTCGCTTTGACCATCATTTTCCCCGGCTTACTACGATTCGACTACACTTGATGTTGCCATAGGTGATCCACTTTTCATCACCAAACGAAATGGACTGACTTGTTTGTGATTTGCAGATGGAAATTTGGTCTATGAGATTTTATTTTGCGTTAATGTGTAATGCTTAGCTCCTGAACTATCGAAGCAGACGATCGCATTTGACGACATTCATTATTTTCTCGATAATTTCGACAATTGGTCTTCCTGAGGGTGGTGCAATTTTGACATTAAAATTACCTGAAGAGAATTGGTGGAAGCAAAATTGCACAAGATTAATTTGTTAGAATATCACATTTGTGGGTTAAGATTTCTCATCGGCAATTTTTCTCATGAAAGGCCGACTTCGCCAAGTTCAAATTTAAACGGCATATGAGATATTTTTGTGCGATTTCTGAGTCTTCTAATTTAAGTGACAGCCACCAATTTAAGGAATAACTGGTATATCATAAATGGCTATTTGGACCAGAGCGTGCATAATCTTTGGCTTTGGACAAATTCGCTTTTTAGAAAATAAATATTTATATTTATAGTTTGACCACCCACAACGCCAAGCAAAATCTAAGAAATCAGTAAACAAAAACTGCAGAGAAATTACATTCAGGTGTATTCATGTCTGCACCTAACTCCTTTTACACCAGAATAGACGTTGGAAGTTACACGAATTTTATTAAACATTGCGTGACTTCCGTTTATAAATTATAGATTAACCATCGGTTTATGTAAATCATCCAATTTGTGTGGTATCTACCGTAAAGGGCGTGGCAATGTAATCCACTTTCACTTTCGAATACAAGCATGCCATACGCCTCTTTGAGCCCTACATTTGAAAGAATTGCGTCTAGTAAAACGGAAGGTGTGAACCTGAAAGGAAATATATTTGTATAGAAGGGGACCGGTGTACTCGTCTCATTTTCATTAAATTTTAGCAAGCATTTTAAAGCTGCACTGTCGACAAAAACCTATGTTACTGCAGTCTCCCAATTAAAAATTAAAGGGAAAAATTGATTTCGATAAATTAAGGGATCCCGGTAGTCTAGAATTTTCAGAAAATAGTTTGTTTTTATATAAGTTTTTAAAAATATACTGTCAAATTTTTGGAAGGATATTCCCAGTATTTTCGATTCCACAGCCGCTTTAGCAGTTCCAGTCAGATTCGTCACGCCGCAGCTGTTCCGGCCCTTCTCGGAAATGTGACCTTTTGTATATGTAAGATTATTTGCTATTATTATTGTTATTATTATTATTATTATCATTTTGGTGCTGGAATCGTTGATTAACTGTAGGTATTAAACATTTGTGAAATTTTTGAAAATATCCACTGTCAAAACTTTAAACTTAATTATCTCAAAACTACTTTTTTCGGCCTGGTGTTGTAAAAAAAAGAACTACTTTACCGAGTCGTCAAAAGTTTAATTTGTTGTTCACAACATCAATGGCTATCGTCCGTACTAGAATCATATTATTATTTCAATTAATTCGTATTTTTTCTTTTGGAGTAAAACTGAAAAAACCGATTTTTAGAGTGTCAAATTCAAAACCGTGCCATTTTATCAATTTTTTTTTTAATTTAGTACGGGACATGTCTATAGTCATACTGACTAATATTTTTTTTTTTTTTTTTTTGTTTTTGTGTTTCAGATAAATAGAAGAACCAAAATGGACAACACCGTCCATGTCTAAATTTTCGGGAGGTTCTATTTCAGCGCCATTTTTTAAATTATTAAAATTAAAAGAAAAAAAAATTGTCATTTTTGTATGTAAAAGAAGTTAAATAAAAAGCCTAAAAAATGTAAATATTGTTTTTCTTTTTTTATTGTAAAAAAAATCCTGAAAATACCCTAAATTTTCGAGCTCTAGACCACCGAGATCCCTTAATAATTTGTATAGGATGTCCAAGAGGGGGTGACTCGATGTAGCCCATTTACAATTTCCTGCTACAGTCTGGCAAATGTTATAGTGCCACCCAGATGGGCATCTCTCAATCGACTCAGAAAGCCATAAAACGCAACGGGTTAAAATATACTTGGTAGTTTAAACGCCTCCTTCCAGATGTTATATTATTTCTCGCATCAAATGTTATACACATTCATTCCCTCTTTTTCAAAGTCCACAAGCCTCAGCTAACAACATACAGTACACTAGTCTGCTGCAGAAAAATATCTCTTCCCTAGCAATAATACACACATATTCGTGTATCTACAGGAATTTAATATAACAGCTAGCAATGGTAGACAGGCAATTCTGTCATAATGAAATTTAATGAAAATTTTTACACATTTGTTTGCATTTAGCACACGCTGTCATAATCCTGAGCCAAAATGCGAAATTTCAGAGGCCACAAAAAATCTTCCAAAAAACCTCCTTACAAACACACACAAAGCCATCTACACAGTGTGTAATTCAACATTCCTTTTGTGCTTCATTATCCACTAATGAACAAAAAGCTCTAGGGATCACACAGACCAACTATGCGACCAAAGCAAGTAAGTCTGATAGAACAAATAATGCAACCAAACAAGACCAGCTGCACCCTACCCGATGCAAGAAAATATGTAGCATACCTAGTATTTTATTACAAATTAGTAGACGAATCTACATATTTCTCTATAGAAAAGTTTAAGTGGTCAATTTTCAATAGCAGTTGTTGATTTTAGGTTTGGTAGAACAAAGTTTTGTGTCCGACTAACACTAAGCCCAAATTTATTTGAGCAAAATTTTCATGGATTCGAAAAATTGTTTTTCGACAAAAAAAAAAAAAAAAATGTTATTTCAATATCATAATTTTACACTTTATGTCCTGTACACCTGTACTGGCATCTAACCTATTAACGAAAGTCTCAACAACAATCCCCACAATGTCAATAGTATTTAAGTGAGACGCACATTGTGGGAGTTGGTTAACTCATCGATTTTCCCAAATTATAACAAAAATTATGGAATAAAGTATTGGACAAAAGTTTACAACGCTGCAATCCACGTATTAGGAGTTTCCTAGAAAATTTTGAATTTTGGAAAATCGTACAATTTCTATGGGAGATACTAGAAGGGACTGTCTGTTTCCATTCTCAGCCACTACCTTAAGAAACCATTAGAGTGTAACAAATTTGAATGAACTTGGTGTAAAAGTGTAGAAGGTAAGAGCATAAGAAAGTATAAATTAATTAGATAGTTTGTGAGGGAGGTACATGAAAGCACGTAGTCTGCCGGTCAATTTTGCCAAAAAGTATAGAGTATGATAATACACAAACGTGCAGATCGCTGCAGTTTGTGTATTAGGAGTTCCGGGAAGAAAATAGAATCTGGCAAATGTGTATGGCAGCGGTATGATAATGCGGCCCATTTTCATTCTTAAACACAACTTTACTAAATTAAAATGTCTACCAAATTTGAAGAGGATATGCATACACGAGGTGCGTTCAAAAAAAATCGCCGAACACGCAAAACACTTGTCTTATTTATGCCTCTCACAAACAAACCAAACATGCTATATGAACAAAACCGCCAACATATCTTCGAGACGAGTGTATCAACATAAACAAAAAAATAATAATGGAAAGTCGAATGTACGTAGGCCGCGAAATTTAAAAATTTCCCCTTATTTTTTTAACACAGCTCCTATGGATTAAATAATAGAGATATCAGAAGAAGCGTAGTTAGCTGATCGAGGCAGAGAATAAGCATAATTAACAGTTATTGGCTAAAACAATGGCCCACAAGCCCCGGAGAAACAATCGAATTTCGGAAAATCAGTTGATTGGGACGATGTAGCCCATTTATAATCCCCAGCTACTATCTGGCAAAATATTAGTCTGCGCCAAATTTCAAGAAAATTGGTAAAGATTTTGGTCGGTTAATATGCCTATTATACATCCAGCTAACACTCCTAAAAACGTAATGACGCACATTAGATCAAAAGATACGTGGTATCTTAGACGCTTCCTTCTGTATGCTTTGTCAACATTTTTAACAGTACAGATGTGAATAAAGAGCTTTGTCGAAGGAAAGCAACCCATACCAGATGATTCTCTGCTAGTTCCGTCAAATAGACAGCAAATCTTTCTTGAATTGCCATGATCACCTTTTGCGTCGGCTCACCACTATCCGATCACGTTAGTTTTCACCATCAGTCTCGGCAATGGGTCGATTCTCTTGCGATTCAGCAGAGATTTGGACATTTGGTCCACAAGGTTTTTTTTTGTTAACTTTTTTGTTGCTCCCTTATATTTGTATGCCTCCCATACAAATTCAGTTTCCTTTGCATCTCTTAGACTGCAATAACTTACATTTTTACCTACTGAATTTTCCTGCAATATTGGACAACAATTTGAATTGAATTAACCAAGTCTATTTCGCTATTTTCATTAAAAATTAAAGATTTTATATTTATTTTCTTAGGTTCACATCTTTTCAGCTGAAATCATCCAAATTTGTCACGCGATAGGTGGTTGTCAAAGCAGCGTCTCCGAATAGGTTCTGATACAACCATTCAAATTGGTAACATTCCCAAAATCAAATTATGTTGCTGTCCAAATATCAAAAAATGGACTAAAGTACCGTGCTCATTTAGGTTTCCCCCATGCAAATTGATTGATTTAGTGGTATTTAATTTTCCCCCCCTTGTAAACTGTAATTCGTTTTGCAATAACTTAGATTTTTGTCAACAGCGTTTATTGTAACGCTTGGTAAAAAGCAGATTACCGCTGCCCAAACCATCACTGATGCAGGCGCTTACTTCTGTATAACAATTTGCACGTTCATTTTGCGTGTTTACATATAAGTAGTTCAACCGTAATCATTTTTTCATCAGAAAAGATGATGCTTTTAAACTAGCCACCAATGTGCAAATCACTTTTGCTCTTGTCAGCTAACTGCCTTTCGTGCGGTTTTTAAACCCTCTACTTTTTGTGTTTTTTAGAGTTTCAATCGTTGTTAATATTTTAATGTGAGCTCCATGCTGCGAGCAGACGCTTTGAAATATTTCGACAATTGAACGGCACTATATCGTTGATTGCGTTAAATTCTTGCTTTCATATGTTTTTGAACGACCAGCTTCTTGGCATTTTTTGTTGCGACCAGTATCATTGTAAAGGGTAATGGTCCGACATATAAATTTTTGTTTAAATTTAAATGTCGAAGCTCCTTAACAATGGGAGGGACGTAAAACGATGTGCTTCCGTAGGCTAGTAAATGATATAAAAGAGTAACACTTATTAAAAAGTGAAAGTGCTGCCATTAGCCGTTTGATTGCTACACCAGCGTAAAAATGATAACGCTTCTCCCGCATATTGTAAAATTTGAGATAAACTGACTAAGTCGGGCATTGCAAATAAGTTAAGTAACAAATCGCGCTTAAATTGAGCGCTAGTTACGGGAGAGTTATGCCAAATTATACTAGTCAACAAGGTTTTGGACTGGACTGGACTCTATCACGTCAGGTTTTCGAGAAACAAAAAAATGTTTTTATTCGTTTTTTACATAAACAAATTATTAGTTTATTTAAAAGTCAACGCATTTTCAAAAGTGAATGGCATTATTTGAACGTCGTTTGTGTTTTGTTGGTTCGGTTTCGCGTATTAGAGTCCACCAATAGTCTCCCAGCATGCTTTTGTTTCAAAATGCTTGATAATTTCTTACAATTTTCATTAAATCTTGGTGAACACGTTCCCCTTGCTCGTCGGTCACCGCATCTAGGTTTTGTGGACAAAACAAAATTTAAATGCGAATGAAGAAAATGCGGTTTGAGTGACAGTCGTGCACCTATTTCTTGATAATTTTTCAATAATTCAGCAACAATTTGTCTGTAGTTTTCACACTTATTGTTTCCAAGAAAACTCTTCACGATGATCTTGAAAGATTTCCAGGCTGCATATTCTTTCTCTAATAAACATTGCGAAATGTTGTCGTCATTCAATAGTTTCCTGATCTGAGGGCCAACAAATATGCCTTCTTTGATTTTAGCATATGAAATTCTAGGAAAAACCGCTAACAAATATTTTAATGCTGAACCATCTTGGTCCAGAGCCAAAGTTCTTAAAAAGGCCCAATTTTGTGTGCAGTGGCGGAAGAAGAACGTCGTTTGGATCAATTGATGGTTTATTTAAAATATTTTGCTTTCCTGGGAAATACTCAGTTCTTTTTGGGCACTCTGTTCTGACACGACTATTCGACTATGACAACTATCACATAGACAAGGGAAACAACAATATTTTGTGAAACCTCCTTGCATACCAATCAACAAACCAATGACTTGAAACAGATTAATTTGCAGTTATTTACGATGGTTTATACTATATATGCAAAGAAATTTAAATCACACACATAAAGGTCAATACAGATTTTCTATTTATTATCGTTGTATTTGAGTGATGTCAAAA
This sequence comes from Philornis downsi, assembly GCA_019455685.1. NCBI lineage: Eukaryota > Metazoa > Arthropoda > Insecta > Diptera > Muscidae > Philornis > Philornis downsi. The sequence goes on along the minus strand of JAHXMU010000118.1, from coordinate 3,194,709 downwards.
TTTCGGTCATTGATTTGTAATTTTCATTTGTATTAACGGCATAAGCAATTGGTATGGATAGTTTTTCATTTCCATTATGCAAAAGAAGAGACTTTAAACTACACTTAAAGCCATCAATAAATAATCTCCATTCAGTTTTGTCATATGGCTGGTTCATTTTTTGAAATAAACCATCAACATCAGTCAGTATAGAATGGAATGTTTCTTTTCAAAATATGCAACCAATTCCAAGCCTCTATTTCTATAGATTGTTTCTTTTATTCCGGCTGCAAGATATTTCCACTGCTGCATGAGTGTAGCCAGTAATTCTGCGTCTTGCATTGTTAAATGTAAATCCCGAATTAGATCATTCAGCTCAGCTTGAGTCACTAAATGGCGTTCAGCATCAGCCTGACATAAACTACCAGTGCTGTTGAAAATGTTTCGGACTCACTGCTCGTAGCACTGGGAATGACTGGTGATGATGGATCATTTGGTAGACGTTGAACTGGTTTGGAAACAGATGGGACGTAAGAAATATTTTTTTCGATCTTTCATATTAAATCCAATAAGTTTTGTTAAACAGAAATAACAACTGGTTTGGGGGTTACTTAGCTCTCTCAAAAATACTGGAATTGAAAAATCGAAATAAATTTTCTCGCCATTTGACCACTTGTATGAAACAGTTCTGCAACTATTGCAAAACATTGTCGATGTCCACGATTTGTTCAAGTTTCTAACACTAAAACCAAAAGAATGTAAATATGTATATTATAACGACTCTATTATTGCATATCCTTTTTTTCCAACCAAATACTTTCAAGCTACACAATAATAGCTTGAATCATTGAAAAACACGATCTCTCTGACATGCTTAAACGTTTCTACTATGAAAATTTAGAATGAATGTGGGCTTCTACCAAATTAGTAATTGTGAAATTGTAGCGTCAGTATTGACTGTTTTACAGTATTGCCAGCATGTAATAAAAAATGAAAAAGACGTGATAGCCCAAGATTCGAATTCAACGCACCCAGATTAGTTAAAAAACATTCTTCGTTTCAGCAGTCAATCTTTTTTCTTCCAAATTTGTAGACCAGTGTTAGCGATAAAAAAAGAAATTTGACATTGCCTTCAACCGGCCTTTGAATGCATGACAGGTTATTTGTTAAAATCAATAAATCCAGTTATGTTACCATTAACTCTGTTCGAATAGTTTTCATTTTTATTTGAAAACCCTACCTATGAAACAACAAGTAGTTATATCCCTGATGATTGTAGTGTTAAATTCGGACAAATATTATATATTTTATACAAAATAACAAATATTGTATTTCCAAATATTTTCTCATTATGGGAAGTCTTTGTCAAAAAGGTATTTGAACTACTCTAACGCAGATATTCTAATTTTGTTAAAAATAAATCGTTGTTAGTTACCGTCGCCATCGAAATGTGTAATATTAAGATATTTTATATACATTCATTTGTCAGTGCAACTGTAGCGCTTCGAATAGCCGTTATAGTCCATTTTTTAATGTAACATGAGACGTTTTTCTTAAACAGTTTAGAACTAGTAATTATATAAGATTACATTTAGTTTATTGTGAAAATACATACCATTGCACTGCAATGGAAGCACAAGAAGCAAAACACATACTTTGATTTGGGCGTAATTCTCATTTGGGCAATAGCAAAAACTTCGTGGGACAGTATGAACTTAAACTGCATGCAATTCGCGAATGCTCAGGCTGTTTTTATTCCATAAAGTGGATGCGACGCATAATAGCACGTCATGACAAAAAGGAGATGTTCATTTCGAATGTGTCTCTTTTTGTGCTTTAATTTATGTAACAGCAGGAGTTATTTGCCGTTTACACAAAATATGCTTTGCCCCGTTCAAAATGTAATATTTAGTCTTAATATCGAAACTTTGACTTTTTATATGGAAGTTACCTTAAATGTATACTTTATAGCATTGAGCATAAGTTAAACTCTAATTGTGTTACCGACATAAATAATAAATTAGAACATCAAAGCTCTTCTATTCCTTAGAATAAGGAAAGGAGATGGAAAGTCATGGTTTTGTTTAAAAGTTAATTAATTACATCGATCATGGTCTACCCAAAAATATATTAAAATATAGTCCCAATGAACTAACTATCAACATAGTTTTATAAATTCCAGAAGTCAGCATTTCCATTAATATGATTTCTGGTGTGGAACGAACATTATTAATTTTTTCATTTAATTTATACTTGATTGATATGACTAATATAATTCGCCATATCATCGAATCCTGGCACTGGAAAGTACTGTATTATAAGTACGTAAATACATAGGCAGATGCTAACACATACATACATACCCTTTCTTTTATCTAGTTAACCAAAAGATATTGTTTCTTGTTCTATAATATGCAAAAACGATTTTTAAACTTAGAAACTTCTCTATTTTTATTTACATACATTTTGCGGTTTCAAAACCCCCCGATCTGGCAAGGTTATCAGCTGTTAAATATCTGCCATTTGAAGTTTTATTTATATAGTGAAAGATTTACCATTTACGAAAATGGATCGATTAGCAACCGAAGAACGCATAAAAATAGTTACAACTTACTACAAAAGAGGTGATTAAAATGTGAGCGTTTTTCGTGCATTACGGAGTGATTATGGCCGTCATAATAGACCTGCTGTGCTAAGGAACTGACAAGATTATAAAGAAATATGAAGAGAGTGGAAGCGTTACAGATGTGGTCAGGCCTGTGCCTGACATCGCAATGTACGCACTGCCGAAAATATACCTTCTATTAATAAAAGTGTGACTGATAATTGGAATTTGTCGATTCTACGGCGTTCTCAGCAATTGGTCCCATCTTACGGCTCATTATGACTTATTCATGTAGAGTCCAACTCACGTTACAGTTAAAACCGGCTGACCATTCACAACACCTTATATACATATATATGCTGATTGGGTGCTACAGCAACAGGCTTTCAATGCAGATTTTTCGTACAAAATTTTCTTCAGTGATAAAGCTCATTTCTCACTCGGTGGTTACGTCAACAACCAAAATTGTCGCATATGAGCTTGGAGAACACAGCAGTGATTATGGAAACCCCCTTGCATCAGGAAAAAGTAACTGTTTTGTTGCGCATTATGGTCTGAAGGTGTCACTGGGCCATATTTTTTCGAAAATTACGCTGGAGGAATGGTTATCGTCAATTCGCCGTATGATAACCATCTATTTTTGGCCTGCAATTGAAGATTATGAACTAGACGATATGTAGTTTCAAAAAGATGATGCCACGAAATATATAATAAGACTGATTTCTGGCTTTTTTGCATAAGAAGTTTCAAAAAAGCAATTGGCCACCAAGATAGTGCAATTAGAATTCAGACTCAGCCAGACTATTTTTGTGGGACAAACGTTGGAGCGTTTAAAAACAAACATTTGTCAAGTTATCGCCAAGATACCGCCGAAATGTGCAAAAACAATCCAGTAGCGCTTATTTAAATGACATTGTATTTGGTGCATAATGGCAAAGTCCAAGCATTATAACGAAATAAAAGTTTCATAGAAATACGTACATTTTTATGTCTGTTTTATTTAACTTCACTTTTGGAATCGCAAAATTCATAACCCTTTATTTATAGACTACATTAAAAAATATTTATCCCAGGCATAGTTTTGACCTTTGTAGGAATTCATACCGGTTTAAGCCTGCGTAACAGTCGCGTGGTGGAGGTCGCAACGCTTAAAGCAGAAAGATAAAATTCGCCTAAGAATATCTCAATATCACTAATTCCGAATTGGGAAAAATGATCAAAATAGGTTTTTTCATAGGTTTTCAACAAAGTTACTATTTATGCGTTCATTTTAAGCAAGAAAGATATTGGAAAAATTAATTAACATTTCTAGCTTTTTATGAGACATCCTGATTGTTGACGTGGTTCGCATAAAATACTTAAGAAATAAATCACAGACAGGTGAACTAACTTACACTTATTATCCTACGGTCGTTTGCGTGGCTACAAAAGCATGCGAAATGTCAGAAGGGGCGCGGTAATTCAATACGATAACAATTGTTGTGAATTAACTGACAATAAAGGAGCGAAATTATAACGTACTGAAATTAGTTATTAAAACTCATAGCTAGTAGTGCTAAGTAGTGTTTTACTCCCAAAATAAATTTATCAATGTCAATTTTGACAGAATTTGGACCAGTTGCCTGAACGATATGATCTCAAGTATACGTGTATGGAGGTTAAATGGAACATTTATATGGAAAACGCGAGAACGTGCGTGATTACTTGGCCAATTTTTGCAAAGTTTTACCACGCATTATGACGCAATATAAGGAACAACATTATAGGGAAAAAGCCGAATTTTAAAAAAATCGGTAAATTTGTATAGGAAGTCCTTGCAGGGGCGTTGCAATGGCATCTATTTTTATTATCAAATCCTACTCAATCAAACTTTTACGATTTTTGTGTAACTGAATAAAACATATGGATCTAAGAAAATACGGGTTAAATCGACCAGTTGTATGGAAGTTGAAAGAAGAAACCCCGTTAATCCGCCGAAATTTTCAAATTTTCCTAACCGTTTTAGATTAGTAACATGGACAAATGCTTGGATTGCCGCAATTCAAATACGAATTAAATCGATCATTTGCATGGAAGTTGAAAGAAAACCTCGTCAGTCAGCCGAAACTTTGAAATTTTCCTAAGCATTTTAGATTAGTAAAATGGACAATTATTTGATTACCGCCATCCATAAGTTAAGAATTTATATGTGAACTATAGTGAACTGTGAACTGATATAAGCCATTTATAATTTCCGGCTACTATCTACAAAAATATAAGTCTGTGGCAATCTTTATGAAGTTTCATAAAAATTAGCGGCAGTTATGGTGTCCTGAGGCGGTCATGTACATAACATTGTATTTCGTACATAATGGCAAGACCCAAACATTATAATGAAATAAAGGATTCATTGAAATCTTAGCTTTATGTGTGTTCTAGTTAACTTTACCTGAAAACGAAAAATGGATAACCCTATATACGTGTTACCTTGCTTGGAAGTCTCTTTTAGTCTATTCTGTGTATAGTAGTTGTTATTTAATTCCTTCACGAATCTCCAATTTGATACTGCACTAGGAATTCAGTGCGCTAATACGGAAACAATGAAACTCAGAGGAGAAAAGTGACAACAGCAGCAGTTGTTGCGAATGGCTTTTATTCATTTTACGATATTTGCTTAAATTAACTACTTTTTGTTATGAGATGAGATTTATACCATACTTAGGCTTTTTTCCATTGCCCGGTTGTCATCGCTTTCAATGCAGCTAATGACTTCTGCAATTATCATAACAGTTTAAGAAATGTGTGGAAATACTGTGTTTATATTTCAGTATGAAAAAAACTTGTATTGAAAAATAAGCGTTTGAATATTATCATGAAAAATGCATCACAAATTTAAAGGAATTAAATTTTAAACTTCGTGCACCAAAAGCAAAATGTGCCTCAATTTGTCTCGGAATGGTCCAATATAATATGCTTCGATTTGAGCAAATTTTTGCTTCTTTTACCTTCTCCCGAAGGGCTTTTGGTATATATCATTTGACACAGCATAATGTGATACTCAGATTTAAATGCCTAAAGTAACAAGTATCTTCTGATCAAATGTATTTCTTGATTTTTGAGTTGATTAAGCCATGTCTATCTGTCTGATTGGCAGGCTGACAAGCAGCATAACTGCCGTAAAACTTTGTAAGGAATTGGTCGATTAACCACGCCCTTTTTGGTGCCACCCATACAAATGACCAATTTAACCGTATAGTTTTAGTTTTATATCTTTAATTGAGCTGCATCGAATTCAGTCATATTTCGTACACGCTAAAACTTTGTTAAAGTGGATTCTGAAAATGAAAGTCCACCGCACTGCCATGGACATTCTGACAGTTCTCACACTGTGCGGCTTTGGTTATACAGCGTGTCCGTCGGGAAGATATACTACTTTGTTTGTTTATAATTTTTGATTAAATGAAAGAGAATGGATCTTATATTAATAAATGTTTTATTTAATGTCGCCAATTATGAATAAAATACAATATCAGCTAAATGCCCGCCTCTGTTAGGCTCACAAATGCGAGCCTTTTTGAGCACATTTTTTATTATATGTACATTCTCACACATTTCACGAAGTATTTCATTAATTTCATTTCATGAGTTCCTCAAGTGTTTCTGGTTTGTTTGTATAAACCTTGCTTTTCAGATATCCCCACAAAAAGAAGCCCGGAGCAGTTAAATCAGGCGACCGTGGGAGCCAATCAATATCACCATTTCTTGAAATAACTTGTTGTGGGAAGAGGTCTCGCAGTAATTCCATTGTCATCCTGGCTGTATGCGATGTGGAACCGTCTTGTTGATACCGCATATTAATCAAGCGCAAAGGATGCAGTTGTGGCGTTAAAAAGTTTTCAATCATATCACGATATCGCTCCCCATTGATTGTTACTGTTACGCCGTTTTCAGTTTCAAAGAAGTAAGGTGCAATGATTACTCCTGACAAAATTGTACACCAGACTGTCATTTTTAATTTATGCAAAGGTGACTGATGAACAATTGGAGGGTTTTCCATTGAACCGACTATTCTGTTTATTCACATATCCATTCAAATGAAAATGTGCCTCCTCACTCATTTTTTTTTTTTTTTCATGAAAATCGGAGTTGTCATGGGCGAGCTGTAACTTCCTATTGGCATGTGTTCGGCGGCGTAAATGGTCTTGTGGACGAAGCTCTTGTGTCAACTCTATCTTAAATGGAAACAAATGCAAATCCTTGTGTAAAATTGTGGCTAAAGTCGTGCTTTGAAGACCAAGCTCCTGAGCACGGCGTCGAATTGAGGTTGATGGATTGTTTTGAACACTTTCTTGAGCTGCAGGTATGATTTCAGCCGATCTTGCAGTACGTTGTGGTCCATGCTTGACCGTATCAGCTACAGACCCTCTTTCTTCGAAATCATTCAGTACACGATAAATAGTGCGTCTTGTTGGCACGATGTTTCTCCCAAAAATTTAACGTAACTTTCTCATCGTCATGGTAATCGATAATTGACTTTAATAAAATGTTTTAACGATTAAAACACGTTGGTTTATCAAATAATAATAATAAATAATAAATTTGCCACGTCTCTACTTCACGACTGCCAAATATGAACTGTTAAGACTAATGTTTACCAAAATGGCAACAAAGCGAATTGTATACCTTCCCGACATACACCCTGTACTAGGAGTGCTGAGTTTCCAAACTTAAGCTCCAGTTCGGAAACATCTGTATAAAAATTCATCAATTTTTGGTCGGTCAAACCGTTATGGAAAAGCATAATAATTTCCTGTTTTCGCGTTCACTTCTCTGAAATTTTTGTACTCGTTTAATGAATAAATAATGAAACTATTGAAAAAATAATAAAAGATGACCAATATCCTATGAAAATATTTGAGTACTTCTAATTTTGTAGAAAATTTCAACCGTCTAGCTAAATCAAATTGTTGGAAAAAGTGCTGGGAAATGCTCGTTTTTCTGGTTTAGTAGTTGCGTAGCTGCAAACCTTTCGGACAATTTCTAACTTAATATTATTATGATGTGTTTTTATGCGATGGTTCTAGCCTCGCGATACAAATAGGTGCGGCCCCTACTATGGTTTCATGTTTAAGCCGACATAGATTTTTACAACAATCAAGAATATCTAACACTAGGAAGTGCCTGTAACTTCGTACGTCTTATTCCATATTTTAAGTAGAAAATAGTTCAGAAGTGTAGTACTTTCGCAATTTACTTAACACAGCCGGGTGAGTCTCTGCCTGACTTCAACGGTTTGATGAGAGACGTACTATTTTTTGTCTTACGTACGGTTGAGCTCCTAATAATTCATTAATTTCCTTTTCCAACTCGAAAGTTGGTATTTTGTTTCCGCGATAGAATGCATACATCTAAATTTAAAGCTTTATTTCCAGCCATTTTCCTTCAGATGGTTATATCATGTACTCTCCCTTTTTTCTTTGCTTATATGTTAAGAGAACGAACTTCAATATAAACCTCTAAACTTTGTCCAAGTCAACTACGACCTAAGAGAAATGCGCTGAGGATTTTAGCTTCAATAATTTTTTTATGGTATGGACAAATTTTGACCATGTTTTCACCAAATGTGTATCATAACTTTTTAAATCGTTAATGCAATATTCGTTTGTCTGGCTGGCTGACTCGGTGGTGGACACAATAGCGGTCGCAACTGCACTCGTCTTTGACATGGCCTAATATTTGACCAGAATGTAGCCGAAAATGTTGATTGGATTACATCGACCTATTCCATCTGGTACATCCTACACAAACTGCCCGAATTTCACATTCATAGACTGATGTAAATTAAATTTGTGTCCATTGCATGTGTATTGCAGAATTTGACAAAATCGATCGGTTAACTACGCCTCTACTGATACCTCCTACTCAAATATCCCATTTTGCCCAAATTTCGGACATGCTAGGCGACTGCCATAGTAAGGACCCACAATGGAAATGGACAGCATTGCCACACCTCTCTTGATACCTCCCATACAAATTGGCCCATTTTTCGAAATTTATTCTTTCATCTACATCTTCTGCAACCTATGTTCTTGTTCAATATATTGACTTATAATTCTCTGTAAGCCCCGGGGAAATTGACAACATCAAAAAGTTCCATATTCTTATAGTTGTTGGTTGGTAAAGAAAGTTCTTGAAATGAAAATGGGATAGCGTTGCTACACCTCTCCTGATACGTCCCATACAAATTGGCGGATTTATCGAATTATAATTTTTCTTTCTGTAATCAGAAATTCGTGGACTAGAATTATCTAAGTTTTTGCCAATTATAATGTTTCGTAAAATTAAAAAGAATAATAGAATAACCAGTGCTTCTCTGGTAACCCCAAACAGATCACATAATTCCAACCAAATGTTTCTCGATTCATATACTTTATTCAATTACACTAAATGTAATCAAATTTACGAATGAGAATGGTAGTGTAGTTTTTAAAGAATCTGGCGACTGGCGACTAAACACGTCCATCCTGCCACCACCATGTTTTTGCACCAACGCAAAGTTGTGTTGGATGAAGGCGTATGTAAGTTAATTCACTCAGTTCTCTAAAAGTATGAATTTTCGAAAATTCCTAAACACGTCCATTCTGCCACCACTTTTAATTCACTCAGTTCTCTAAAAGTATGAATTTTCGAAAATTCCTAAACACGTCCATTCTGCCACCACTTTTAATTCACTCAGTTCTCTAAAAGTATGAATTTTCGAAAATTCTTCTTCATCGTACGCACTTCTAAACAGAGGAATCTCCGCTCCCTATTTCATCGCTTTAACTTTGTCCAAGTCTACGGTATCAAATTTTGTGATAACTGCTTGTAGGATTTCAAAAAATGCCCCTTTGTTGGACTCCTTCCCCGTTAATATTAATTTTTGAACATAAGGCGGTTGACTTGGTCGATGGTATCATTTTTATCCCCAGTCTTTCATCTTCTTTCGCCTGAAGACATGCATTTTTATAAATCCCTTCGTAATCCTGGCCTAGGCTGGTAGGAAAATTTACCCAATTTGATGATTCAGGCTTCATTTTTTTTGTTCTTGACGGTAGATGTATCTCCATTTTCTTGTTCCTTCCCTTATAAATACAAATTCGTTATAAACTTTAATACTATTTCCGTACACCTTTTACAAATGAAGTAGCTGTAGTAGTAGGTGTAGCTCTAGTTGCATCTAAAGCTAAAGATATCGTTATTTTTTTCATGTCGTGCCTCTGTTCTATCGGTTTGTTCGGAAAGTTCGTTCGTTTTTTAAAAGAAATTTATTTACAAATTTATATACAAGAAAACAATTACTTTAATCTATTATATAATCTCCCTCCTTTTTAATAACTTTTTTCCACCTCTCTGGGAGCTTTTTAATTCCTCTCTCATAAAACTCGGTTTTTCTGAAAAAAACGTTCAATTCGATTTTTTACTTCCTCGTCGTTATGGAAATTCAAATCCTTCGAGTGGTTGCTCAGACTGCGAAATAGGTGGCAGTCGGAAGGGATACGGTCTGGTGAGTATGGTGGGTGAGGTAAAACTTCTCACTCCAGCTCCGACAGTTTCTGACGGGTCCACAAGGCAGTGTGAGGGCGGGCGCTGTCATGGTGTAAGATGACATCGCCCCGATTGATGAGCCCCATCCGTTTTCCTTCTAATGCTGTCTTCAATTTATCTAATTGTGCGATAAGGTAGTCCACATTAATCGTTTGATTTGTTGGGAAAAGCTCAAAAAAGACTACGCCTTTGACGTCCACCAAATCGACAACACCACCTTCCTGGGGTGAAGACCCGCTTTGGAGTTGGATTGATGGGGTTCATTTGGTTTCCCCCATGATCTTTTCCGTGTTACATTGTTGTAGACTATCCATTTTTCATCCCCTGTGATGAAGTTCTTCAGAAATGATGTTTTGTTATTTATTATCCTTAGTTTATCGAAGACTTCAACACGATTCAGACGGTTGGCCTCAGTGAGAGAGTGACGTACTTACACATCGAGGCTGCTCACAAATTCGAGTTCTTTTACCGTGAATGGGTGTGACTGATTTTTAAATCTCTTAACTGCTCGCAAACAATTTCTTTTGGTCGTCCTAATCTGGGAGCGTCCAGTACGGAGAAGTCGCCCGTAGAAAATCTTTTACACCATTTCCAGCAAGTTCTTTCATTTGGTCCGTTTTCTTCGTAAACAGACTTTTTTCGGCTGACTTCAGCAGCTGTGTTTCCTTTTCGGAAATAATACAGCATAACATGCCTAAAATGCTCTTCTTCGTTGATTTTTTTACACATTTTAAAACTTGCGACTAGAACGAGATCACAAGTAAATCATAGTAAGCAGTTCAGACAAGGGGTGGCAGGAAGTTATGATAGTGTTTGGAGGAACTCCACGTCATGAGAAGTGACGTATGGTGAACTAACTAATTAACCGAACGAACTTTCCGAAAACCCCGATATAAGAAGAATATGTAACATAATGTTGATGATCTTCGTTCCTTTGTGCTACTTGCTTTATCCCATAACAAAAATTGGTTCCTATTGCGCGACTATGCTGTAAGGGGAATAGACACTTCTAATTATATCTATACAACTTTAATCATTTGAGGTGGATAATAGCACCATTTTCGTACATTCTCACCCCTATTTTACTCTCTAAAAGTACAAGCGTAGCAAAAACATCTACGTTTCAGGAAGATCAACGTACAGGTTTTCATGATTCTAGATTTGTCCGTTTAGTCTGGCCAGTGAAATCATTTCAATTCTGACCTATGGTACCAGATTTGTCCCTTTTTACCCTATTTTTACACTTGTAAATGTAGGAAAAAATTCTTTCTTACGGCGTTCCTATTCTAGAAGTGGATTATGGGCACAGCTCTTGATGATTCTAGCTGTATCCATTTGAGCTGGGCGATAGTACTTGATTTTGTCCATTTTTACCATGTTGTTGCACTTTAGAGCAAGAAGTTCGAAAAACCGTTTGCTCTGGAAAGGGAGAACACGGACACCAACTTTCATAATTCTAGCTGCAGCCGTTTGAGCTGGGAGATGGAACAAAATTCATTTATTTCTGCCCTGTCTTTAGCCCTAAAATTTAGAATTTCAAAAAAGTCTTTCTTAAAAAAGGTAATTTTTCCAATTTTAATGAATTTAGTTTTGGTCATTTGAGCTGGGCGATGGTCTTTCCCAGATGTTCCCATTTTTACCGTGTTCTAGCCCTAAAAATATGAATTTTGAAAAATGTTCTTATCGCGCACCCACTCAATAAGTAGTTTGCATTGATTATTATGTTTGTCTAACCTTTTCTTGCTAATCACGTATCGAAACTTGTAGACAACTAATTTCAATTTCGAATAATATCAGCTGATATTTTTATTTATGCTTGTGAAATATACCACTTTTATTCTAGGCGCTTTTTCATTTCAGTGCGAATTCCTTTGTTCTGTCAACACATTTCTTCGCTGGCATTTAAAAATCAATTTCAAAAATGTTCTCATACCCAACACTAAGCTGCTATATTTCAAATACAGCGACTGTGGAACATCCTCTTTGTATAACGAACAAATCGAGGAAATTATTTCATAAAAGTTGTGTTAAAAGCGCACTAAAGTCAAAAGCTGTGTGCGGCAAAGTGATTAACAAATTTCATCTGAGTTTTTCGGAGCGGAGCCGAAAACGCCACCAACAACAGCCACACAATAAATAAGAACACCACAAACTTATTTTGGAAACTGCTGTGAATATGTGGCGCTGGCACTAGAGATAGTTGCCATTCGGTTGGTGTCATGGGCAGATACTACTGCTTTGCATGCAGTCTGACATGGAAGCGCATTGCATCCCACAGAGCTATTGTTTCTAAATGCGAGTTAAACTGCGTTTGTCGCATTTTAACAATGCCGCACACAAACACCCGCGTTCAGAATATTTGGCAATGCATTTGTTGTGTTGGCATCACCTGAAATCCTTATGTGACCCTAACTAGTTTTGAGCTGAAAATCAACAGCAGCAACAACGACAACGTAAGTTGCTGCACCAACTACAACTGGCACTGACAAAAGCTGTGGCATCATAATCACCACCTCCAAATACTTCATCTTCCGAGGTAACAAAAACAAAAAAAAAATTGTATGAGTGTGTAGTTAGTAGTACATGCAACATAAAAGAGAACAAAGGCCTTGCTTGTACACGATGGAGAGGTTGCTTCCCGTACAACGGCTTTGAAAGCGCTATGACTAGTACATGAATGGTAAACTCTAGCGGGTGAAAGTACCCTAATCCACATAAAAGATGACATGGTGGCATCTACGTACTATGCGTAAATATGTGTACAGTTAAAAGTGCTAAATGCGGAAAATTATTTCACAAAATTTTCTGTAGGTACTAAACGAAATTTGTGAACCATACAGTTAAATTCTACAGCTTGTACTGCAGATGATTGCTATTATAATATAATAACTAAGGCAACGGAAAACATTGAAATGTGAAATCGTTGGGTTAGAAAGTAGACAAGTTGCCTTCAGATGAAAGCAAGATGTATGTGTAAGGAGAAAGTTATAGTTTCAAGTTATTTGAACTTATAAAACAATACTGAAATTGTATTAAGGTGACCTGTCTTACAAGAATATACCTTCATCTAATGCTTTTATTTTGCTTGTTGGTCCAGGGAGATATGCTAGGAGCAAGAAAGGAGGGAGTAAATCTCTATGTGTTTATAAAAACTGTCTGAATAAACAGACAAACACTTCTTGTCCCAACAAGAACGCAAGATTTAAATTTAGAATAAAACACAGGTATTAGAAAAAAAATCGTGAAACTTTATTATATCGTAAAGTAGACAGAATGAGGTTATGTATAGGACAACACATTGGGCAGATGGCCGCCGCGGCTTTGCTGGCACACACGCGATCTTTTAATGAAATTTTCAATGGCCGTTTTGCATAAATGCTGCGGTATTTCATTAATGCAGCGTCCAATTTCCTGTTTGAAGACTTGAGTCGTCGTCGGCTTATTCGCGTAAACCATCGACTTCAAGAAACTCCAAAGAAAAAGGTCTAATGGTGTTAAATCGCACGATCTAGGCGGCCAATTGTGGTCTCCAAAATGCGAAATAACACGATCGGGAAATGACTGATGCAGAAATTGAATGATTTCTCTGGCTGTATGACATGTGGCGCCGTCTTGTTGAAACCACATGCCCTCCACATACATTTCTTCAATTCTAGGCACGAAAAAACTGGTTATCATTTCACGATACCGAACACCATTGACTGTCTTGCGTTCTTGTTGGGACACCATTTACAAAGAAAAGAAATTCTTCTTAGGTGGCGACTGGAATAGACGTCCTTATCTGTTATACGCCGCCCGTAGAAAATAATTCCAAGCGCTTCGATCTTCTGCGCTTCTCCTCTAATTCGTCACTGTATTTCAAAATGGTCCTTCCAACATAGTTTTGGTCCCCTTCTTCTGCGCCGTCCATCGAGTTCGTTGTCGAAAACTTTCCTTGCCGGAGCATTTGGGCCCATCCGCATAACATAAACCAGCCAACGCAATCGCTGTAGTCGTATATTAATGCGTTTGACCACGTCGATGTCAGCATATAGCTCATACAGCTCATTGTTCATGCGACGCTGATACTCTCCGTCAATGATGATTTGTCCATATAATTTCCGGTGTTTTTTTCTCTCGAAAACTGTCAGCAATGATTCATCCGATTGCGTTATAACCCAGGATTCTGCACCATATGACAAGATGGGTATAACCAACGTCTGGTACAGACGGATTTTTGTTGGTCGAGAGAGGGCTTCATCTTTGAATCGCTTGCTTACCCCATAGCAGCATCTGTTAGGGAGCAATGGGGAATGTGGAAATTCCTAATTTGGGCTCTCTGATTGTTTTTCACTTGGGAGTAACCAGATCCCTCTGCAGAATTTCCCAAGCAGTTCATGACTTCGGGTAAGTATTCCCTGGTAATGCCATCAGACATCCGTTTGATGGTAGCTAAAGTGAGAACACGACTAGTTGAGAAACCTAAATTGCATGCTAACACCGATGCGTCTTAGACCAGTATGTAACTTTTGTTACCGAAACTCAACTGACCAGCCTAGTGGTCGTTGGCAGCCCCAGCACTAGGATCGGATGCAGTGGCCTGAACCAAATTTACTGCACACCTAAAGTTTGCTAAATTATTTTTTATTTAGTGCAGTTGAGAGAAAAATATCAATCTAGAAGTATAAAAGTTAAATTAGACAAATTATATGGGAAGTGGCAGAAAAAGATTGGACATTCAATACATTTGACAAAAACGGCAGTAACTGCTGTGTACCAAAAAATTATGATATCGTTTGCCGACCGGATTGCTTCAAAACATATTAAATGGCTAGATAATCAAAATTCTCATGATGACATTTTGATTAATCGTACTTCTGATGAAAAATATTTCTTTATCAATTAATTGAAAAATGCTAAAGCTCCGGGAACAGTAGGTATTAAAACAATCATTAAAAAAACTTTAATTGCTAAAATCTTCAACTGGTGCCTTAGGAATGGATATTTTCCTAAGCTATATAAACATGCCAAAGTGATACCTATTCTAAGACAAGATAAAGACCAAAATCTTCTGAAAGCTACCATGCAGTCAGCAGACTGAACTGTGTGGACAACGTGTTTGAAAAGATAATTTTAAATAGAATGATATAGTTTACGGAAAATAACTCCATTTTGAAGAAAGAACAATTTGATTTCGAAGGGGAAACTCCAACGTAGCCGCAAAAATTGATCAACAGCTTCACCTTTAATAGGACATTTCTTGTAGACATTGAAACTCATGTGTCTTGCAAAAAGGTTATAATCGCTATCGTACCTCAACGTTTAAGGTTTCATTTATTCTAGCGCCGTTATTGTAATCATATAAAATATACAGTGGCGCTTTATGCTATCAAATCAAGTGAAAAAATTTCTAACACAATTGTTAAAAGCATGAAATCATCACTTACAAATTTCCAACAGCACTTTTCTAAATGAAAAATAAAAATTATTGGGGGAAAACATGGGCCTTATTATTTCCATTTAATAAGTCTCCTAAAGAAATCCATTGACAATTAAGGGCTCAATTCTGGACAAAAAATTAACGTTTTAGGATTATATTTGACATATATGCAACAAAGAAAGTCCCCTTTTTTCACTTTGCTAAATCGAAAATCAACATTAAACACGAAATATAAGCTATTGCAGTATAAATATATATAAATACGACAAATATTGACGTACGATTGTCAAGCTTGGTCAACCAAATGCACCAAAACACACGTTCAAAATCTTCAAATTATTTAGAACAAAAATCTTAAGGCCATTTCTAAACTAAATAGACGTCGTTCTACTGTATACTTTGTCAATGTAAATAAGATATGTTTAAAATCGTAATTTGTAAACTTGCAAGTAGAATTGAAGATCGAAACAGTATTTCAAGTTACTGCTGTAATTGAAGTTCTAGCTGTTCTAAGAAATTTGCACACCTAATACCTTCTACGACCTGAGACATAAAGCCGATCGAAGTTTTTTAATAATAAAATTTCTTAACACTTAAAATTAACTAGGTTTTGCACAACTGTCTGAAAGAAATTAAGCGAACAATATGTGGTTTAAATTGATTCTTTGAATCGGATGTAGTAGAAAGAGCTACTTAGAAAGGCTACTTAGTCGATTTTTCTCTCTTTTGAACGAGCATTATAAGTCAATATAAAGGGCAAAAATCTAGAAAACTAAAATTTATTCTAATATTGAAGCGGAAAACCTAAATCTGGGAAAGTCGGGCAATTTGTGTGGGATTGGGCAAAAGAGTCGTGGCATATTCATTCTCAGGACTAAATTTATCGAAAGCATGACTTATGCACAACCCTACTGGATTCATGATAGCTGCTTGAAACATATGAGGCTAAGAACATAAGGATTAAATTGGTCATTTGTATGGGAAGTACTAGAACAAAAGGAATGTGGCTACTTGGTCGATTTTTCTCGGATTTCACCAAACATTACAGATTAATATGACAGGTAAAAATTCTTAATGCTAAAGGTCGTAAGTATAGCTAATTAGAAATTAAAATTGGCCCAATTTGTATTGGAGATATAAGAAGAGGCGCTTCAATTCTGTCCATTTTAATTCAAAAACTGTACTTTAGCAACTGCTAAACACAAATTCCCTTGCATACCATGTACGAGGACGGTCCTAAAACTGGCCGACCTAACAAAGCAGACCCAAAAAAGGTGGAAAAAATTTTCTTAATTTTTCAACGCAATTTCCTTAAGCTTGATACACTTTTCCCGCAAAATTCAATAGCTTCTATACTTTGATTATAGCAAGAACTGTCAAACTCCTTAAAATAGGCATCAACCACAGCCTCCCCCTCTTCGTTGTCGTCATTTTTCAAGTTTGGAAATAGAAAATAGTCCGAAGGAGCTAAATTTGGCGAATAAAGTGCGTGATGAAGCAATTCGAACTTTAATTCATTAATTTTGACCATCGCAATAGTGGATGTGTGAACTGGCGCATAGTCTTGATGAATAAACACTTTACTTTTTGCCAAATGCGGGTTTTTTCCATAATTTCATCACCTAAACGCTGGAAAAAATTAGCACAATATTCACTGTTGATGGTTTTTCCTTTCTAAAGATAATCAATACAAATAATCCCATACAAATACAAATAATTCCATCCATAATCTCAAAAAAATAGACGCCATGACCTAGCCGCAGATGGAACCGACTTCGCCTTTATTGGACACGATTATCCCATTTCAGTCCACTGCTTTGGCTGTTATTTTTTCTCACATGTGAAATGGTGGACTGATCTTCCATCAATGGATATAAATCGACCTAAAAATTGGGCTATTGCGGTGAAGCATCGCCAAACACTCTACTGAAACATCTTCACATCTTTGCTCTATTGAAAGCAAGCGCGATACCCGTCTTGCGTACAGCTTCCTCTTCTTGAAGTCTTTAGTCTATATACGTATAGGATGTACAGCGATGTATAGCACTTTTTGGAATGCCTATCATTTCAGCTACCTTACGCACCTTCAGCTGACGATCATCCAATACCATTTTGTGAATTTTCTTAACCGTGTCTGACGTGGACATCAAAATTGGTCGACCTCATCGGTGCTCGTCTTGGCGGCTCGTATGGCCTCGTTTAAACTCTGCTACCCAATATTTTACAACCGTAAACGAAGGAACAGACTTCCCTAGGTAGAATTTAGCTCGGCAGTAATGGTTGGACTGAAACCTTTCAAATGGAAATATTAAATTATATTACGGTAACCAATTTTTTTCATGTTTATAAATTCACTGCGGTCGTTCACTTTTGATGGCCCAAATAAAAGTACTAAACAACGTGGGACCTTAAAACTTAAAATATATGTTGCCACTTTTCAGCAAAATAATTTTTTCCCAAACTACTGACACTATTTGTACCTCAGATCGGCTAGTTTTGGGACCGCCCTTGTATGAGATACGGGATACTTTCTCACATTCAGTGAGTTCACATGTATTCTGTTTATAAACTTACCCAGCGGGAACTACAGCTTAACGACGATTCCGAATGTCACAGTTTAAGAATTGCTTGGGTCAAGTAATCGTTCGTCAGATTCATTCCACTCAAGTAATGATAGTTGGCTGAACAATACACGCGTGTATAGACTGACCATCGCGTTATCGGTTACAGATAAATTTCAGCATTTGCTTAATATACTCGTATGCCAAATTTGATTAAAATTGTTGTAACTCAATGAAAGGTATACGGTAATCGATCGAGGTCCTTAAAAGTTTTGGAACGCTTTGTAAAAAATGCAATGAGCCGAAATTTCAATTAGTGCAGTTTAAGACTTATGATGTTTGTATGTACGAGTATACGGTCTGGGAAAATAGTAAACTGCGTCAATTTTCAAAAAGTTTCATAACAATTCAGAGCAATTATAACGTCAACCGGGTATCAGCCGCGCTGGTGGATGTGGCACAATCGACTTAAAAAGTTCTGAAAAGTCCATTTGATCAAAAGACATGATGTTCGATTTTTGCACAATCAAATGCTAGGTACCTTGATTCTTTCCAGGGAAAGTATAATATAATAATAGCATATACCAAACCTTTGTTTATACATAAATGATTGTAGGTATAGGGTGCATACTGTCTTCGCTCAATAACCTTTTTATTCATTAAAGCTATCCGATATATTCTAGTGCTGCTTAAAATCTAGAACAGTATTTACGATAGATAGCATTCCGGACTTTTGCTCTATATGGGCATTTGGCAAAACTAAATTAAAAAACAACACTTTACTTCTACACGGACAAGCGACAACGCATATGCTGTTAATGATAATAGTTTTCTGCGTAATTTGTTCGCTGAATTTCTGAAAGCCACCAAGGAGGAGGGATCCTGCCATCATGCACACATACTGTTCACACACCAAATTGCACAATGGAGTGCATACATTGAGCTTAGACATTGACTAAAAATATAAAATAAACGTTAATAGGAACAAACACGTATGTGAACAGAGCTCACACAAGCATAACGTTCTTGTCCCTGTGACATTCTAAACAAAGCTGCAATTACACATTTTTTCACTTCCGAATTTTAATATCCTCCCTTTTGTGCCTTTATTTGTGTGAAACAAAGTGTGTGACTATATGTGTATAATGTATGTGTGTTAGTGCCATTAGATTTCGGCGTTCACAGCATTCGACACAAAACCATTTTTAGCATTTGGTATCCTTTTATGGCGTTTTTACACTTTATTGAGTATTTACTTTATGGACTTTAAAAGGATTTCGTGGTCCCTTTTTCGCTCTATAGTTTTTATAAACAATTTCGAATATTGCGGTTTCACGAAAATTAATGGTTTGTTCTCGTTTCCGTGCGGTTTTTCTGGTTATTGAGAAAGAAATTCTGATTACACTTAAAATAATATTCTGCTAGAAATTAAGCAATTACAGTCTTATTTTGTGTTCAGATAGCAAATACGATTGCCACTAGTATGGACTAATGTCGTTTAACAGAACGAGCCATAAATAATGAAGAGATCTGTTTGGAGTTAAGAACTAGATTATTGACGTAATACAATATGATTTTTAATGTTAATTAGAATGAAAGAACAGCTGTAGAATTTGTGAGCGAAAAACGTTTACTTATTTACCATTCCACATTACATGAAATAAAGTTGATATATATGCAGGAAGGTAAAACATATAAAAGGAAGATGCAAAAAACCAAACAAAGATAACATTTAGTTAGTCTGCTATAATTGCCAAATTTTTAACACCAAAAATTTAACACCAAGAAGGGAGTGTTTAAATGTGTTTTATGGTTTTTAAGCCAATGGAGTGACGTCTGCTTGTCTGCCATAGTAACTTTCATAAGCCTTTGTGAAACTTTATAAGCCTAGGAACAGCCTAATATTTTGGCAAATCGTAGACTTGTAAATTTCAGTAAAATCTGTAAAGATTGACCGAATAACCATGTCCCTCCTACCCTTACATGGAAATGAGCGATCTAGCCTATATACGAGTATTCCTGGCTTCGTATTTTTAAGAAGTTATATAAAATTTACTAACTTTTGACACACATCAAGAGTTTTGCTAACTTAATCTGAAATTGAAAACAGACCGCAGAGCCCCACTACTTCTAAAGCTTCCAATACAAACTTCCTACGAAAACCACATAATATTAGCTTCATATCTTTCGAGTAGTTTTACGGAATACAATCGGATTTAGCAGACATTGTGCATTTTATAAATATTATTGTGAAAATGAGAATAGATCGCTTCGTCCTATCCTTTCAGGCACCTTCCGTATCAATGTCCGATTTAACTCAAATGCGTTACATTGTTTGCTAAAATTGAACTTAAATGTAGTACACGTTAAGCATTTGGCACACTCCGAAATTCAATCTTTTCTCAGTAGTTTTCCATTACTAGCATACATAAACCTAGACATTTATCCATTATATTGAGCTCTGATGCTTGGTAAAATATGGAAAAAATACCATATAACCATACATTCTCTGGTACCTCCCATACGAATGAGCGATTTAGCTAATCTATTCTTATTGTTGAACACAGGTAATCCCCATCATTGAATTAAATGAATTACAATGAATTTGCAAGGATATTATGATGAATCACTTTAAATCAAATTGAGTTATATTGAATCACATTGAATTACATTGAATTCCGTTGCATCAAACAATTTGTAAATATTTGGTTCAAATTGTAAAAGTTAACTATTTATTTGTTAGTGTAAACGCTACTTCACCAAACATGTTATTGTAAAAACCTTTATTTGGTTACGGCCAGGTGACAACCCATCGGGGCACGGAGGTATCATGGTTGAAACTAGCGATTAGCTCGCTCTCTTTTTCCACTAGCCGCCAACCGTACCACGTCGTCAGCCGCCCTCAATGTAAAATAAAACCCTTTAATGCAAGTTAACCAATCTCTTGCTTTTATCTCCTCTCACACGAAATCACCCTTAAGTATTCAAAGAACCTGAGTTCTTTCCAAAACCCTCCAATTTTTTTTGGAACATAAGTTCCAACTACAATCTTCAGGTTGAGAAATCTGTTAGATTTATAATTTAACACTTATCTTCATATCTTTCAAGAAACCGTGCGGTATTTAGTCAAATTTGACACACGCCATGAATTTGATAAACCCAGCTTTGACAATGAAAATTAACAGCATTATCACAGCCCCAATTGTATCTCGCAAACAAATTGGGAATTTAATTTGTAATCCCTAATCCGTGAAACGTAGTAACTTCTATATTTTTTAGTTGTACTGCATTATGAGGCTTACTAAAATGTGAAAATATTGGCCGAACAACTATGCCTTTTCTGGTACCTCCCATACAAAATTTCGTTATTTAACCAGTCAGACGTTTAGTTCTGTGAATGAGAAATAACTTCATAGCAGGACTTTAATGGTACCACACATACAAATTGGTAGATTTGTCAAAAAACCAATAACCCTTGGGCAGCATTGTAGCGCCCCTTCCGGCAGCTTCCACAAAAATTCACCGGAATTAAATCTTCATTTTTCGGAACTCCCAATTCGTAAACTGCGGAAACCAAACCCTTCTGGTACCTCCCATACAAACACCGATTTAACCGATATGCTATTAACTTCATATTTTTCAAATAATTGCACTAAATTCAACCAAATTGTTCGTATGACAAACTTAGTTCTTGGATTGAAAACAAATGCATTGCCAAACTAATTCTGGTATTTCCGATATAAGTCTAGAGATTTATTAAAATGTACTTTTCCACCTGTAAAATCTTATTCGTGAACCGGTGTAACTATCGGAGTGTGAATAATCTGTAGAACAAAACTATCTCTTCTGGTACCTCCATTATACATAACCTAATTTAACCTTTATATCACTAGACACATATTTTTTTTTAACTGTGCTAACATCAGAACTTAGAAAGAATCGGCTTTCATTAAACTCACTTCTAAGACTAAGAGAGCTGTCACAGTGATCAAACTGTGGTTATGGTCACAGAGTGATTTTTAACTTGGTGCCTGACATAACAGCCACCATTGACTACACTTTGGCTGAGCCACTGTTCGACAAGAAGTACCATATACTTATACCAGACAGAGACAGAGAGATACACGGAAATGTAGAACTCCTCGTACAACACTGTATGTCGACTTCTACACTGATGGCTCAAAATTAAATAATCAGGTAGGTTTCGGGATCTACTCCAAAGACATAGAGCTAAGTATAGCAAGAAGGCTACCTGATCACTGTAGTGTTTATCAGTCCGAAATTTTGGCCATTAAGGAAGTGACAGAATGGCTGAGGTATAACGTCCTCATCGCAGTGGGGATCAACATATTCTCTGACAGTCAAACTGCCATTAACTGCCTGGATTCTGTCTTTCTGAACTCAACATCAGCCCTGAAATGCCGCAGATCATTCACCTGATGTGGGTGTCACGCCACAGGGGCATATCAGGGAGTTGCAGAGCAGACAAACTGGCAAAGTCAGGGAAAACCTTACAGACTCCAGCCGAGTTGGGGTCTGTAGGCATGCCTCTAGCCGCTTGCAAGCTCCTACTGCGAGATAGAGCATATTTAGCGGCAAATGGTAGGTGGGCGTCTGTTCGAGGCTGTAATCAATCCAGTCAGATGTGGCCTCGCCAAGATCTGAAGCGTTCACACCCACTGCTGTCGCTATCAAGAACCGACGCCTTATTTCTTGTATCCATCATGACGGGATACTGTCTGGTTGGAAGACATGCAATGAGACTGAAGGGTGCTACTAGTGACTTCTGCAGGAACTATAGGAATGAAGAGGGGGAGGAGTCTATAGAACACCTTCTCCGCAATTGCCCCTCCCTGGCGAACAGGCGGGGATCAACAATGGACTCTTATTTCTTTAGGGACCTAGGAGATCTGGACGATATAGATATTGTCCGACATAAGAGCTTCATAGAGCGCTCAGAATGGTTCAACGGGGCAAGCTAGGGACAGCCATATCTCTAGTTTCCGTTGTCTCACAATGGACTATGTGGTCTAAGTGAGTCTGTCTATTCGGACTGCCATACAGACCTTACCTAACCTAACCTACTTCCGCAAATGGAAATGGTAATTTACCATGCCTCTTTTGCCACTTCGAAAATGTTTGCAATAATGCAAAATTGAGCTGATTGATGATATACGTTGAATTTACAGAAATTTCCGTCCTTTTTCTACAACCAACAGTTTTACATCTACCTTGAATTATTCATTCAAGCAAATATTACAAGGATTCGGAAAAAACTTCCAAGATTTCGAAAATTAAATATCAAAACTCTTGCACTGCTAGAAAATCACGAAGGAAATACTTCTTAATTCATTATAAAATATTCTTAAACCTCCTTGTTATATTTTTTGTCCATTTCATGGTCTGTAAATTCATTAGTTTTAAAATTTACACCCAATTAAGCCGATGAATATGTCTTCTCAGTTTATTCAATTTAACTTTCTGCCCATTTAAGGACACATTTAAATATCGACTATTGTGTAAGAGTCCGAAATGAAAATTTAACAAACTATTTTATCACTGGACCAAAATGCAATTGTTAAATATTGAAGAAGAACGCGAGTGTGGCGGTAGAAAAAATATTTAATACAATCCGTCCGACTTGTATCCGAAACTGAATGACAAGTGGAACATAAGTCTGTGCTT
Organism: Philornis downsi; assembly: GCA_019455685.1. Lineage (NCBI taxonomy): Eukaryota > Metazoa > Arthropoda > Insecta > Diptera > Muscidae > Philornis > Philornis downsi. The sequence goes on along the minus strand of JAHXMU010000118.1, from coordinate 3,170,894 downwards.
GTGTAGTTGATGAGCTTCAACGTACATGTGGCATGCAATTACATTCCCGTTTTATCAAATAGCACACAACAAAAAAATTATAGATATAAAGTGGGTTTAAGTAATCACCAGACGCATAGGACCCAACAAAAGTAAATATTATTTCCTCATGACTTAATAAGATGCCGATAAGCAGGCGTTTAAGGTGCCAAATATCTGTTGACGAAAGTGTTTAATAACTTTGTAATTTAATTAAAACAACATCTTTTAGGCCAGATGCCTTTGCTACAGCATTGCTGGTAACTGCAAATGGGATATGTCGGACTGCTGCTTCTGGTACCACCATACAACTGAACTATTCACCTAAATTTGATCTTTTGCCTATAGCTCCAAAAGAAAAAAAGGGGAAAAAAACAAACATCTTTGCATTCCATGAGTTAAATATGGGAGAAGTTGTCACATTCAGTGAACTTATGCGCATTCGCAGAAAACGCCGTACATTTTCATTCTCAGATTTTGGCTTATCAATTTGTTAACATTTAGTAAGCTCGGCTTAATTTAGAACATATAAATACAAGAACACCTGTATGAATTAAACGGGTCATTTGTATTGAAAATGGGTCGCCACTTCTTTCTGGGTATTATATTTTTGCAGTATCAAATGGCATATATAGGATGATTTTTTAAGATTCAAGTTTTTCAGATTGGCGCACTGGTTAGTAATGGCGTCCAAACGTCATCTGTCAAAGTCAAAAGTGTACAGTATACTCTGTCATTTCATCGTGGAATGACGAATGACCTACCACAACGTCCAATGGGCCTTACAGAAGCTCAATGAAAATCCGCTGTTTTATCGAAAAATTGTGTTCAGCGGTGAGGCCCATTTCTTGCTGAACGGATACGTAAACAAGCAAAACTGTCGCATCTGGAGTGACGAGCAGCCACATGCCATACATGAATTCCCGATGCATCCCGAAAAAACGACAGTGTGGTGTGGTTTATGTGCTGGTGGCATCATCTGTCCATTTTGCTTCAAAGACGACCGTGGAAGAGACGTTACCGTCAACGGCGAACGATATCGAGCCATGACACGCGATTTTGTTTTGCTCCAATTGGCTGAGTTGAACTTGGTTCACATGTGGTTTCATCAGGATAGTGCAACATGCCACACTGCTAGTGAAACAATAGATATGTTGAAGGATCAATTTAGTTAGCAACTTACCTCTCGATTTGGACCTGTGAGTTGGTCCCCAAGATCTTGCGATTTAATGCCTCCTGATTGTTTCTTGAGGGGTTATGTCAAGTCGTTAGTCTATGTGGACAAGCCGAACCCTATTGAAGCCTTACAGGATAATATAACACGCGTTATTCGTGGAATACAAGCCGAAATGCTCGAAAAAGTGAAGAACGGGACGGAGCAGCGGACAACATTTACATGAAATTATCTTTAAAAATTAAATGGCAAAAACCAATTTATCGATTCCAATGAAAAGTTTTATTATATGATGCAAATTTGAGTGTTTTATTCGATTTTTAAAAAACCATGATTAAAAAATCAGCCTTTACTTTCATTCTTTCGAAAGAAGATATACATATTTAAGTTGCTGCAAAGTATTTATTAGAAGTTGCAAGAAGAATATTGAATATCAGAAAATCGGTTAAATTTTAAGAGGATGTAGCAGAAAAGGCGGACAGATGTAACAGATTTGTACAATCCCCTGCTTCGATCAGGCAAAATATTAAAGTGAAGGTACAAAAAGGACATTGCAATAACATTAAAGTACGTATAACCTCGTTAAAACAACGATTTTACCATAAAAATATTTAGTAAATATTTATGGATATATCGCTAATAATTGCGACGGTAATCGTCTTATTGCCTTGATCCAGATGAGCTCAATACTGTTGTTAGTTAGTTCAACTAGCGTCAGGGACTTGTTTCAGAATATATACTTCCAAGCTTTTGTGAACGATCTTTACATATCCTTTCGTTACTGAGAATAAGTTTAATGTTTACCAAAAGTGTGCCTATACTACATTTTTAAGCCCCTAACTTTTCATTTTGCATTGCACAGAGATATCTATTTAGTGCTTTCAAAGCCACCGGTTTGGCAATACTGTGAACTGTTAAATACCTGTCATCTGAAGAGTTATTTATTTAGTGAAATGCGTTTCTGCGCTTCTGTTAGCAAAAGTGTGGCGGATAATCCGAATTTCAATTCAGGGCGCTATGGCCGTAAGGTAACCGACATTTTTTTGGCCTGCAATTGAAGATTATGAACTGGACAGTATGTGGTTTCAACAAGGCGGAACCACGAACCACACAATACAGCTGATTTTGGCTTTATTGCATGAGAAGTCCGCAGAAAGCGTAATTTCACACTTTGCCAACGCCAATTGACCACAAAGATCATGCAATTTGACACAGGTAGGCTTTTTTTTGTGACTAGTTAAAGACTGCGTTTGCGCGGATACTTTACAAAAGGGTTAAAGCCATCTCAAAAGGATCCACTTTTTTTTTGGGCTACCTCAAACACCGTGTTTACGCGGATAATCTCCAAACGTTAGAGCATTTGAAAACCAACATTCATCAAGTTATCGCCAAGATACTGCCCGAAATGTGCGGAAGAGTAGTTGAAAACTACCTTAAAACGATCCATTGATGAAACAAACGACATTATATTTCGTACATAATGGCAAAATCCAAGTATTATAATGAAATAATAGTTTCATCGATATCATTGCTTTGTGTGTTGTTTATTTAACTTCACTTTTGAAACCGAAAAATGGATAACCCGATAGAATAACCACCAACTTTCCATAACTGTGGAAAATGCATAACATGACTAATGACCTGTAAGAATACACTTTTTTGCAAAATAATTGGCATCAATATTAAGTAAGCAAGTACAAAATTACAGATACTCTAATTGACTTTCGCCTCCTTTGCTTTGTGGGTTTCATGTCATTTTTAGCGGAACAAATGATTGTTGTCTTGCGAATTATATATGATAAAGGAAATGTAACATGTCTAAGGCTTATATAAAAACTATGTATGGGAAAACCACTACTTTTCAAGAAATCAGAAAAACTATTTGATGTACAATTTATGAAAGCTTTACGCGGATAGACTTTGTATAATGTTATTAAAAAAGCGACAAATTCTGCTATGTAAAAGTAATTATTAAGTGCGCAACTAATCTCCGGCTGTTTGCCAATAGATGGCGACAGCTGTAATTGTTAGTCGACTCTGCCATAACCCAAACGTCATGAGCCAGACTTAGGCATATGGTAAACCTATCGCCTCGACACAGTAGTGATTTTCTTTTGACGTCATATTCTTTTGGTTGTGTGAATATGTATGATTTTGCGCCAAATAATCGTCATATGCGGGAAATATTGATTTTCTTCCTTTAATCGAAGAAAACGGTGGCTGACGCTCATGGAATACTTCGAAACGTTTACGGAGATGCTGCTTTAACCGAAAAAACGTGTTGAGACTTGTTTCGTCACTTTAGAGACAGTGATTTCGATGTTGACGACCGTTCGCGTGAAAGAAGACGAAAAACCTTCGAAAACACTGAAGGAAGGACTGAATTGACGACGTTGCTTGATGAGGATCTATGTCAAACGCAGGTAAAGCTTGCTTCAGTACTAGGAGTTATCCGCCAAGCCATTTCCGAGCGATTGCATGCGTTGGGAATGATTCAAAAGCAAGCAACCTGGGTTCCTTATGAGTTGAAGCCAATTGACATTGAGCGTCGTTTTTTCGCTTGTGAACAACTGCTTCAGCTTCAAAAAAGAAAAAGGTTTCTTCATCGTATTGTAACGGGTGATAAAAAATGAATTGACTACAGCAATCCAAAGAAGAGAAAGTCATGGGGGTTGTCCGGTCATGCTTCTACATCGTCGCCTCGGTCGAAATTCACGCTGCGAAGGTTATGCTCTGTATTTGGTGGGACCAGGTCCATGTTATTTAATGCAAGCTGTTGCAACCAAGCAAAACCTTCACTGGGGATTCGTATCGACTTCATTTAATGCGATTGAGACGAGCTCTGCACGAGAAACGCCCACAATACGCGGAAAGGCACGAAAAAGTGAAAAGTGACAGCGCTCGGAAATGCTGAAATTAGAAATCTTACCCCATCCGCCACATTCTGCTGATATCACTTGTTTCGTTCGATAGCACACGGTCTGGGTGACCAGCAGTTCCACTCGTATGACGATATCAAGGAATGGCTCGATTCGTTGACAACCGCAAAAGACAAACAGTTTTGTAAACATGTTTTCATAATAAAGTTAAATTTGTATAAAAAAAAAAACGGCTAGAACTTTTTTGCGCACCTAATAATTTATCCGCATTATATGCATTATTGTGCGGGCAAAAGTTTTTTTATTTAAAATATTTACTAGCAGTGAATTTTATATAACCATCTGATGATGTAATAGCTAAAAATGCTCATTAGAGGTTCCATAAAGTGTATAGAGTATATATTCGTCAAAAAATAATTGTCTATTTGAGCATATTCGTACACTCGAAAATTCAGCATTTTTTGATGTAAAAGTTTCTACGGTTCAACAATATGTAGACAAGCAAACCAAATATGTATGGTTAGACTGAGAATCAAAAGGCCGTCAAGCGCCAGTGCCATTGGTGGTGTGGATAGCGAGCAATCGTATGGTAAATTCTAGAGACAGAAGTATCAATGAAGTACCATGAAGCAAATAAAGCCTTCCCGGACAGACTCGATGGTATTATCCGCGCTAAAGATAGCTTCATAGAACGCATATTTTTCTCAAATTTTCAAACGTTTTTCCGAAATGTTTTTAAATCAGGAAATCTGATTTCCTTAAAACAGCAATATTTTACTAAGTTTTAATCAAAATTTGTTTCCAATTTTGAATTGAAGTAATGTTCTTAATCATAATAATTCATTTTTCCAACTTACTCTGATTTCAGTCCTTCTTTTTCTAAAGCAAAAAAAAATTAAGTTTTCTTAAAAGTACCTTATCTGTAGATTCTTTTCTCATAAGCTTTTTATGTATTCCGACCCTTTAATTTTTCACAATTGGTTATTTTTAAAATTTCTATGTTCGGCACTGATCTTCCTCAGATGCCAACAAATTTCAATATTTCGGTTTAAATATTTTGAAAGATTTATAAAAAAAAAAATCTGTGCTTGTGGAACAAAAATCGGGGTTTCATTATATCACCCAAAATGCCGAAAAATCTTCAAAATTTGTTAGAACTGATTTGGTCTAAATGAAATTTACTCAAGAGCAATACAGTTCATAGTTCACCTTACCCATGATTTTTTTCCACTGCTAATATTTCAAGCTCCACTATTCATACCATAGTGTTTGGTAAACGTGTGATGCATTTTTGTGTCCTCTATTTGCATATCATTTTGCAAGTTAACGGTGAATGCGTTTACCGCAACCAACACATGGATACAAGTGGACAATGCGGAAATGTACACACATACACGAAGGCATCTAACTTCATGCATGTGTACACTTGCAATATGTACATAATACACGTGCACAAAGAGCTGTGTAGACCCAACTGTGTAAATATGTAACTTCCAGCTAATGTGAATTTATTGTTAAAAGTGTCCCCTTACTTATGCATTCAGACTAAAACGAACCAAAGCCCGGTATCAAACGAAAAAATGCTGGGTCCGTTGCTGAACACAAAAAAAAAAAAAAAACACAGAAAGAAACTACTAAATGTATTCCACCAAAGCCTACGACTACATAGGCACTGGTGGTCAACGGATGCCTGACAGCTGTAGGACAAAAAATCGAGCGAGGCCCAAAAAAAAAAAAAGTATGTATGGAATTATACTGTGTTCCACCGCGTTGTTGACTTCACTCGTATGTAAAATTTTGCTTTTTGGTTAAACAGCAAAAACGACCCAAAAAAAAAAAGTGGAAGAAATGTTTGCCACTCTTTCACATCGTTCTCGTATTTCAAAATGTTAAAAGAGTCAACAATGCAGTTACTTTTCCCCCAAATAGAGCTACATTATAATTTGCCATTTGCATCGAATTATTAAGCAAAAGTTTCACCTTTTTTCATAGTTCCAAGAATAGATGCTGTTAAATAGTATGGGCACATACGTAGAGTAAGTGAAAAGTTGCGGAAAATTCACGTATTCCGGAGTGAGTTGAGGTTGGTATTGAGAACACCTTATAGAAAACTGCTTAAAATATAGGATGATTTTTTAAGACTTAAGTTTTTCAGGTTGGCAGCACTGGTTGGCAATGGCGTCCAAACGTCATCTGGAAAAGTAAACAGTGTACAGTACACTCTGCCATTTCATCATGGAAAGACTAACAAACGAGCAACGATTGCAAATCGTTCAAATTTCTTATCAAAATTCGTAATCTGTGACAAATGTGCATCGTTTGATACGACTATTTTATGGTCGTCATAATCGACCTGATGAATCAACAATTCGGATACGTAAACAAGCAAAACTGTCGCATCTGGAGTGATGAACAGCCACATACCATACATGAATTACTGATGCATCCCGAAAAATCGACAGTCTGATGTGGTTTGTGGGCTGATGGCATCATCGGTCCATTTTTTTCGACGACAGCCGTGATAGAAACGTTACCGTCAACGACGAACGATATCGAGCCATGATACGCGATTTTTTTTTGCCCCAATCGGCTGAGTTGAACTTGGTTGACACGTGGTTTCATCAGGACGGTGCAATATGCCATACTGCTCGTGAAACAATGGATATGTTGAGGGATGAGTTTGGTGAGAAGCTTTTCGCTGGATTTGGTCTTATAAGTGGGCCCCAAGATCTTGTGATTTAGCGCCTCCTGGTTATTTATTGAGGGGTTATGTCAAGTCGTTAGTCTATGTGGACAAGCCGAACACTATTGAAGCCTTACAGGATAACATGACACGAATTATTCGTGGAATACAGGCCGAAATGCTCGAAAAAGTGACGAAAAATTAGATCTTCCGAATGGACATTTTGAGACGGAGCCACAGACAACATTTACATGAAATTATCTTTAAAAATTACATGGCAAATATACAGCAAATTTGAGTGTTTTATTCGATTTAAAACAAAAACACGATTAAAACATCACCCTTTATATCCTTTCGTTATATGTCCACCTGGAAGAGTGGGGGTATTTATAATATGATACGGCAAAAATGTAACACGCGACAAGGAGTGTCTAAGGTACCAAACATCTTTTTATCAAATGTGTTGATTAAGTGAAGTCCGTCTGTCCATTTGGTCGGCTAACTGGAAAACTATACGAAGCTTAATATTTCACCGGATCATATCCACTATCATTATTTGAGCGGCGGTCACTTCGTTGTGTCTGTCAGAAATTTCGAGTAAACGAGTAATCGATTAGTCTTGTAAATTCTTCTCAAACTGTGGCATTCGAAATCGTCATTAAACTACAGGTCCCGTTGAAAGATAGAATGAACGTAAGCTCGCGGAATGTGAGAAGCTCTACCACGTCTTGTTAGAGAGATACAATGAAATTTCTATTCGTTACTCTACATTGGTCAAATTTGATACACGTTAAATGTTTGCAAAGGAAAGAATAAAAATAAACCGCATTGCCACGCCCGTTCTGGCACCAATTACCACGAAGACTACAGCGACCTTAATTTCTGTTCATTGTTTCGCTTTCGTGGTAAAATTTAAGAAAATCTAATCATGCTTCTATAAACTTCCATACAAATGAAAAATATTTCGCTAGTCCATATCAATCCTTTGCAATCTTTGCTGCGGCTTTCCCGATTTTTAATGTAGTGAGTTATTACCACATTATGACTTCGTGCTATTCTCGATTAACTTTTTAAGAAATTTCGATTCAGTAATATATTGCAACTAACTTTAGCTTTAAATAAATTTGATTTTTGGACAACCATTTGAAAAAGGAAATTCTTTTACTTTATTTCAAACAAATAGAGGAGAAAGCGTAGCTATAATGCTCGTTTTTGTCTTTTTTTTATGTGGCTTGATCGGATTGCTGATTCCATCATGATAAAACAAGATGCATGAAAATTCTTAAAATATTGCAAAATTTGGCATAATTTGCATACAGGATGGCGCACCAATTGTGCTACAATGTGAAATTCAAATAACTTTTTTTTAAACAATGTACGAGTATATCACTTTTTTGTTTTATTTTAAATGTATGATTATGACTATGACCGATAGTAAATGACCTCCACGCTCAGTCATGCAAATGCGACGGCTTATCAGAAAATTATTCACTGTGGCCTTCAATTACTGTTTCCTGGTTTCCTTTTGTGCACCTCTAGCTTGACATTACCCCATTAACAAATGTCTGGTGCAGTCAGGTCAGGTGACCTTATAGACCAGCGGATGAGTTAATTTATTTGGGAATTTTCATTGGAGCTTCATCATAACCGGTCTGACTATGTCAGCAGTTGCACCATCTTGTTGGAACCAAATGCTGTTGAAACGGATACGTTTTCGGCGCATTTCTGGGTAAGAGAAGCCTTCAACGTCTTTAAATAGAGATCCCCATTGACTGTTACTGTTACACTGTTTCCTTCAAAAAAGTATAGTTTACAGTTCACTCACAATGCACCACACGGTGACCCGTTCTGGGTGCAGTCCCGCCTCTTGGAGTATTTCTGGATTATATTCTCCTCATATATGGCAATTATGCTTGTTTACATTGCCGTTTTGATAAAAATGAACCTTATCAGACACAAAGAAAAAAACAATTTATCAATTTCTTGTATTTTTTAGCAAAATTCCAGGCAAATTGACCAATCCAGAGGGTTCAACTTGCTCGTAAGTTTTAAGTCGAAACGCCGGGATTCGTCTGAATTGACGATGCTTCACCCGGGTTATGTCTAGAACCCGAACATAGTAATCTCGATGGTACCGTCATCGTGCGATGCTTCCAGATCCGGCAAACAAGTTTATCCATTCCATTATGGTCCAACTATTCGGCAGAGAGCTGCCAAACTCCCGCTTATGTTATCTTTTTACAGAAATGAAGGATTGCAAAGCATGATACCGCTTCACTACCCCAACCCTCTCTTCGGTATCCAAACCACTTTCATTTTAACAAATCTAAATAGTAACCGGCCAAATAAAAAAAAAATAATTCGATTACTCACACAGAAAAAAAGTCATTAAGTTTTTTGTTTGCAGCACAATTCATACTACACCCTGTAGAAATAACGGGAGCAGAATATGGATGGGGTTCCATCCTTACAGAAATGAGTTCAGAAGCTATCCTGCCTTGAAAGACATATGGAATCATATACTAAGAAAACCCATTCTACACATGCCCGGTGACAATTGGTTATGTAGAATCCTCTAATATTTGCAGGACAATCATTATATCGGTTTCTATAATACTTTTGTTGTCACACTCTCGTTCTTTATTTCATCGGGTACTGTAAATATGAACCAGCCTAAGTGAAGTCATTACGTGAGCGCATTATCAACAAACCGCCGACCCCATTCAATTGACTTTGAATTTTCAGATATGAAGAATATGTGTGTATTTACTTTAAAATTTATGCTGTGACAAATTAAATAATAAGCCTAGTATATACCCCTCTTTTACACGGGGTAATTTTCAGGTTCTGACAATGTTTAACTTTGCGAACCACCTGCGTTGGCACGTAAGCATGAATTCATTTCAACACTGCGGAGAACAGTAAATCTAATTTGCGTCTCATTTAATGACTTTGTCCAGTAAAAAATTATGCGAGTTAAACAAAGTTGACAGTGCTTTAACGCTGCCACTGGAGCAGAAGCTCCAACAAAGCGCAAATAGAGCGGGTACGTACGCAAATACTACGTACTTACATATGTACGTTCGTACATATTTGTCCTCTTAATTGTACACATCATTACCATTCCACCATTCAGTTTAGCAAGCAAACAAACCTTTCACCCCTTTCTTTACAACGTTTTCCAGGCTATCAGTGTCAGAAGATAATTAAATGCAATAATTAGACAAGACTTATCGCCAACCAACCGGGGAGTCACATAAAAAAAGACATTAAGGGGACACAACGTATTAAGGTATATGAAAAGTTATATATAGAAAGTGTAAATAGCATTGCTGTGTACTGCTATTTAAGCTGCTCAAGAGATTGACTTGAATTCGCTTAAATAAGGACATGAAATTTGTTCAAATTGTCGACTTGAAAATTTTATTAATTAATTTAAATGGAAATCAATAAAGTGATTGCTAAATAGCAGTAAACTCAGTACAGAAGTTTCAATCAGGTGAACAGACCCAACGGCCTTTTGCATTGTTTCAAAAGGGTGTGGAGTGCCAGAGTCCGCGTGATATAAATCGTTGGGTTAGTATCAACAAATGTTATAAGTTAACGCATAATACTGCATTTAGTACATTTGAATAAAAAAGAGGATTGCACGCAATAAATTACAGAATTTATATGGAAGGTAACACAACCGGCGGGGTTATTCGGAAGATTTTTTCCACATTTTACCAAGCACTGCATCGAATGCTGCAGTCTAGGCATCAGGATTTACGAAGGCCAATTAAAATTCACTAGATCGGCCAATTTGTAGGTGAGGTATCCTAATGGGTGTCATAATCGAATCCATATTCCTTCTCCTAATAAAGCTAATCAAACGCATGACGCACTCCATAATGAATAAAAATCTACCTTATTGTAGTTAACGAATTAGGAGTAACAGGGAAAAGATTATTTTTTCGGCAAATAAGCAGACAGGCAGATGGAAGCTACGTTGAAGTCCATTTTAAGACGCTAACTGACAAAGCCCTTAGTGTGTATCAATATTGATTGAATTTAGTGTGACTGTACCATACGTATGAATGTAAAATCACATGACACTGTTTTTTGTATAGAAGGCCCCGGAAAGGGTTACACATAGCCGATCGATTTTCTCAAATTTCATGAAAGTTAGAGAGCAAAACAATGAACAAAAATTCAAGTCGCTGCAGTTTCTTGTTAGAATTTACAGAAATAAAATTGTATTTCGAAAAATCCGTCAATCTGTGTGGAAAATACCAGAAAGGGGGTGGAAATGCTGCCTATTCTTATTCTTAGACACTATCCCATCAAATCCTCAAAATGTACCAGATATGACAGCATTTAGAGCAAGCAAGTTAAAGATATAAACTTATGAATATATAATTAAATAGATCATTTATAAAAGGTTGTGTTCCGCACAGTTTTATTTTTATATTTCATTTGATATGAGAAAGTAAGAAATGTTTAAAGAATCAAGTATCTATTGACCAAATATATTGCATGATCTTTTAGGTCAAATTAGTGAGTTAAAGATATAAACTTATACAAGAATTAATGAACAGGGTGTCTTGATGCCATTTTGGTAAACATTAGTCTTGGCAGTTCATATTTGGCAGTCGTGAATTAGAGGCGTGGCAAATTTATTATGGAAAAATATTCGATATACCAACGTGTTCTAACCGTTAAAACATTTTATCAAAATCAATCATCGATTACTGTGAGGATGACAAAGTTACGTGAAATTTTTGGGAGAAACAACGTGCCAACAAGACGCACTATTTACCATTTAGTGAATGATTTCGAAGAAAGAGGGTCTGTAGCTGACACGGCCAAGCATGGACCACAACGTACTGCAAGATCGGCTGAAAACATTACTGCTGCTCAAGAAAGTGTTCAAAGCAATCCATCAATCTCAATTCCACACCGTGCTCAGGGGCTTGGTCTTCAAAGAACGACGTTAGCCACAATTTTGCACAAGGAATTGCATTTTTTCCATTTTCTTACACAAAACCATTTACGCGGGCGTACATATGCCAATAGGATGTTACAGTTCGGCCATGACAACAGAATAGTCGGTTCTGGGCAATGGAAAACACTCAAATTATTGCACCCATCAAAAGTGACAGTCTGGGGTGTAGTTTGGTGAGGAGGAATCATTGGACTTCACTTCTTTGAAACTGAAAACGACATAAAGGTAACTGTCAATGGGGAGCGATATCGTGATATAATTGAAAACTTTTTAACGCCACAACTGCATGCTTTGGGCTTGATTAACATGTGGTATCAACAAGACGGTGGCACATCGCATACAGCCAGGATTATAATGGAATTACTGCAAGACCTCTTTCCCCAACAAGTTATTTCAAGAAATGGTGATGTCGATTGGCCTCCACGGTCGTCTGATTTGACTGCTCTGGACTTCTTTTTGTGGGGATATCTGAAAAGCAAGGTTTATGCAAACAAACCAGAAACGCTCAAACAAAATATTCGTGATGAAATTAATGAAATACCACATGAAATGTGTGACAATGTAACGAAAAATATGCTCAAAAAAGCGCATTTGTGAGGCTAACAAAGGCGGATATTTGTCTGATATTGTATTCCATACATAATTGCCGGCATTAAATAAAACATTTATAAATATAATATCCATTCATTTTCATTCAATCAAAAATTATAAACAAACAAAGTGGTATACCTTTCCGACGGACACTCTGTACATATCATTTGATATGGTGAAGTACCTATTGACAAAAAATATTTCATGATATTTTAGGTCAAATAAGCGACGTCCATAGGCGTGACTGAGCGGCTGCATTGTATAATATGAATTCTTTTATAAAACTTCTTGACACTTGTTGCAGCGAAATATTTCACAATATCGTGGCCGGGAATTGTAAACGTGGCCGGGAATTCTAATAGCTCCCATACAAATTATTGGCTTTTGCAACATTTTCCCTTTAACTCTTAATTTGTGTACTGCAATAAAGTAAATTTTTGTTTGTTATGTTGCTTTGTAATGCTTTGAAAATTTAAGAAAAAAAAACTGATCGATTATCCAACGCTCATTTTTGTATTTCCCATACAGTCATATATTATGCTTTTCATGTGCTTAGTTCTGAAAATGAAGGACGACTTTACTCCAGCCCTCCTGGTACCTTCCAGACAAATGACCGTATTAACTCATATATGTATTATTAAATCCACATTTTTCATTTAGACACACAAAAATTCACTCAGATTTGGTACGCACTAAGCGTTTGCTGAAATAGGTCCGACAAATAAAATAGGTAACTGGCTCAAGTCCTTTCTGATGCAATTAGCCGATTTTCCTAAATTTAATTTTTCTTCTGTAATATTTAATTGACAGGCTGTGGTACTGCAGAATTTTGTCCAATGAGTTGATTGATAATTCACTGCAAAATTGTGAAAAATTTACCAAGTAGCTATAGATGATTTATCCTACCTAACTTAGCTTCATATCTTTCAAATACTTGTGTTGAAATACAGTTTTGTAGACATCATACGTTTGATGAAGTAACTTTTCAGAGAATAGAGGTAGTCACTCCTCCTGTTACTTCCCATACAATTCCTCCATTTATAGAAATTTAATTTTTCCGCTGTAATCCCTTATTCATAGGCTGCAGTTACTTAAACTTCTGTTTGTCAGGTATGTTGCATTGTATGCAAGATTAAAATTTAAGAAAATAGAATAACTACAACAAAACTGGATAACAACTCGCCTTCTGGTACCTCTCGTACAAATTACCTAAACTAACCTACGTACTCCTAGTTTCATATCTTCCATTCAATAAAACTAAATGCAATACAGTTAACAAGCATTAGATATTTCGTAAAATTAGTCCTGCGAATGAAAATGGACAGCATTGCCGCTCCCCTCTATTTTTTTGTGGAATCACTTCATTAAGTTATAATTTTGCTCCCGTTTTTGTTCTTTAATTTAATTTACATTGAACGATTCGTCACGCCCTTCTGCCGCTCCTCATACATTCGCATCAAAACAAATTGACGTAGGGTGAATGTATATGTAAGTTAGTTCACTTGACTGAAATTTTTGTACTGTTTATATTCATCAAATTAGGTCTAGTTGAATCGAAGGTGGAGTTAGCGATTACGATGAATCAAGAATACCAAACAAATATTACAAATGTAATGTAAGTTTTGATTTATGAGTGATTTAGGGTTTAGATTCTATGAAATCAGTTTTTCACAAAGTGAAAAATTATACTTGTTGTTTTGACATATTTAGAGCTAAAAAACGCTTTCATGGAAATTAGCTATAAAATGGGAATTTAAAAGGAATAGGAACGGATCATACCAAGTGTTGGAAGTTTATAAATGATATTCTGGGGAGAGTACAGAAAAAAGATTTTAACCTAAAAACATCAGCAGGAACTTTGATTTTTGTTGATGAGGTTAAAGCAAACCTTTTCATTCACGCTGTTAGCGAATTAAGAAGTCAGATACTGATACTACCAGGGGGTACATGGAATTATTTACGAACTTTAACCGCAACGTCGAATCGTTTTTTATTCAATCAGTTACTGTAGATGACATTAAGGTAATAGTAAACAATTTAAATTTAAAAAAGTCAACTGGTTGTGATAATATTCCTTCATTTCTAATGGTAAAATGCAGAGAGTTAATTGCACCCATTCTGTGTAATATATTTATTAAATAGTTGATATGTCAACTTTCCCTAAGTGTTTGAAAGTTAGCTGGATTATTCCTATACCAAAAGTATCAAATGCTTCTGAAGCAAAAGATTTTCTTCCGGTTGCCTTGCTATCAATTATTGACAAAATCTTTGAAAAGATTATTCATACAAGACTTTTTGCATATTTTGCTGGGAACAATTACTTTTATAAATACCAATTTGGATTCAAAAAAAGTTGTGGCATTGAAGCGGTAGTAAATGTTGTTAACTTCATATGTAGTGGTTTGGATAATGGTTCAGTTGGTGTTGCAGGTATATTTCTTGATTTTACGAAGGCTTTTGATTTAGTTGATCATGAAATAATGCTGCAGAAATTAGAATTATATGGAATAGCGGGGAAAGAACTGGAATTACTTAAAGACTACTTTCAAAATAGGAAACAATTTGTGCAAGTAAACCGTTGTAAAAGTGAAAAGGTAAATGTTGAATGTGGAATAGGCCGTTATTATTTTCAATTTTTTTGAATGACTTTTGTAATTTGAGCCTTGTTGGTAAAATGTATATGTTTGCAGATGACGTTTGCTTATTTTATCAATATAGTTACGATGTGACTTTGAAAATTAACATGAAACGTTATATTGCCCTAATTGTTGAATATGCTAGATTGAATACAATTGTTCTGAATCCAAATAAAACTAAATTAATACGGTGTAGACCACATGCCAATGTATTAAATAATCATTTTAATGTTTTAGTTGATGGTAATATAATTAATGAAACCCATGAAGTTAAATACCTAGGGATTACTTTGCAAAGTAATCTCTCTTGGGATTCACATATAAGTGAAGTTAAATCAAAAATAGCACCGGCTATTGGTATATTATGCAAAATGAAATTCAAATTGAACGTGGAAACTAAAATATTAATTTATCAAGCACTTATTCAAAGTCACCTAAATTACATGGCGTTAATATATGGTTACAAAAGGACCAATGTTATGAAATCGTTACAAACTATGCAGAATAAAGCACTAAACATAATTTACAATTTACCAAATTTTCATTCAACTCTATCTTTGTATGTTAATGTTTGTAGATCCATATTGCCTATTTATGGACTTAATAAATATCAATTACTCTTGTATGTTTTTAAGAGTTTGAACAATTTTGGCTATCGTACCATTAGTTTTTCCCAGAACCAATCGTTTATGTATACAAGATATCAACAAAATCTAAGAACTCCTAGATGCAGATTAGAAACTACTAAACAACGCATTGAATACATGGGTGGTTTAGAGTACAACAATTTGCCTCTAAATATGAAAAGAATAAATAGAATATCACACTTTAAACGTGAACTAAAAAAAAAAAAACTAATTGCGGAATAATCCTAAAGAGTATTTTACGGATTCAAAAAAATATTTCTCCCACTATACTCCCACATTTTTAGACTGCAGATTTAAATTTCTATTGCAATTCTGTTCAATTGCATTAAAATGCTTTGTCAAATTAAAAAAAGAAATCAGCTTGATAACCATAACCTATAAAAATTATCGTATTTATTCCATTTTTTCCTCGATTCATATGTTTCATTGAATTGCGCCAAATTCAGTACAATTTAGCGACCTTCAAACGCTTAATTTCAAGTTTTGTTCAGTTTAGTTTCAGGCATTTAATTCTACGAATGAAAACGAACTTCAGCACACACACATACAATGTGGTCAGTTTAGTAAAAATCTGTCCTTTACGATTTCTAAGCAGAGAACTAATTTTGTTTCTTTTATTGTGCTTCAGTTTAGAGTATTTTTTGATAAGAAATTTATAACGTCCGTCTGGCATTCCTGGTATTTTTGCACCAGCACAAAAGACATGAAAGTATATGCAAGTCAGTTCACCTGACTTTGACTTGACAAGATTGCCATTAACCCAGTAATAAATTGTTTATAAATCGAATGAAACGAAATCTCATCCCATAAACCCCATAATGAGATATGAGTGAACTTATAAGCATTCTATTTTGTGTACATTTGCCCGAAGGAATGTAGATATATGTCATGTGGTGCGCCAAAAATGCCACATTAAGAGGGAAATGCCTATGGTCCCAAGTATCTTTTGACCAAATATGTTCCATGTTTGGCTGCCTGCCTCGCTGGCTGGTAGACATAGGAATAGCTGTCGCAAATCCGCAATCATCTTTTGTAGCAACTTACATTTTTGTCCCACATATTGATATATAATACGTGGCAAAAATTGAGAAATTTAACCAACTCCTTCTGCTAAACATGTTTTGACATAATTTTTTATACACTACATGTGTTTTTTTTTTTGTCTCTTCTTTCATACATAATTATAATTTTAATAATATTTAAATTTGTAATTACTTTGTACATGTTTTTTTGCCAACTTGCCTCTAACATGCCTTAAGGGCGCTGAGGTCATTTTTGTAATCTGATATATATTTGTACATGAATTAATAAATACAATTATAAAAACAAAAAAAGGCAAAACTCAAGGCAACAACATAACTACAATAATAATAAGAAACTTGAATTTGTCTGGCACTGGTACTGTTAAATTAATGGAATTGTTACATTTTGTCCCGGGATTGTTTAAAAAAATATGGATATCTAACAAATTTCGATAACACTAACTTCTGGTTTAAACTTTTAGTTAGTCTTTTGAATTTACTGAGAAATATATTGTTCTTGATTCAACAATACGAGGTGTGTTCAAAAAAAAGCTGAATTTTCAAATTTCTAGGGCTACACATATTCGATTTTCGATTACTATTTTTTTTTTCTTATGTTGGTACACTCGTCTCGATGATATGTTGACGGTCTCATCCATATAGCATGTTTAGTTTGTTTGTGAGAGTCATAAATAAGTGTTTTCCATGTTCGGCGATTTTCTGCTATCCAAAAAATGGATCAAAGAAGTTGCATCAAATTTTGTGTAAAAAATGTGCCAGAAGACTTGAAATGTTGACAGCGGCGGTAAGAGTACTCTGAGTGAAAAAAATGTTTAATGTATGTGTTTAGTGGTATTTAAAATTTTAAGGCATTTAACTAAAATTTAAAAGTTGAAAATTCGATACCACACTATTGTATTTTTATATCTTCATCCGATGGGGATGAATTTATGTATCATTTGAAGCTCCACAATTTTAACGCCTGGAGGAAAGAGTCTTCCGATCAAATTTGTTTCAGAAATTTTTGGGTCAATTGAGTTATATTCGGCAGTGTGGCTGACAAACTGGTAGGTTCTTAAAACTTGGCACAGCCATTTATTTTGCCACATAGTAGCCAGGAATTGTAAATGAGCTACGTTGGTTGTGATTGGCCTATGATTCATTATCGATTATCATTTCTGTGGAGTTTTGAAAAGCCAACTTATCTGAAGATAAGAAATTTTTTCTTGCTTAATCATCATCCTAAATAAAAATGTAAAGTTTGTGAAAATTAAGTATAAAATTAAAAAGAAATAAAATTAAATTCATATTGAAAAAAAAAACAATCAAATAGAAACTAAATTGAAATAAATGAAGGTTAAAATAAAACTAAAGAGACGAATACCAACTTTTAATAGCCACATCACAAATGTCAGTGATAGCGGATAATTCGAGTTGGATGTTCACAAAAACCTGTGAATTATACAAAGATATTGCTTGAACTAATTTAGCAATCACATACATCGTTCTTTCTGTTTTTAATAAGACAACTTATGATATATCCGCTGATGGTGCTTTAACAAATTCAAAATCTAAAATGTGAGATATTTTATAACGACATAAATCACTTCATTAAAATATATTACAAGAAATTATATTTTACATCTTTTTTTAAAGTGCCACTTAAAAGGTTTTGCTTCCAAGATTTTCTTTAAATATTGTTTAGGTAAAAGAACTATTTTTACATTTGGCCGTTTTCTAAAACACTGTTAACGTTAGAATGATATTTTACAGCAAACTATTTCTGTTTCAGTTACTAATTTCCTTTTAAATATGTATGCAAAAAGTTAAGTGAGAATTCAAAAGTGTTCCTGTAAAGTTAATATTTTTAAAATAGGTTCTTCTGTGAAAACTCCACATATTCTTTCCCCTGATTACTAGGTTGCCATAGGCCAGATTTTTGCCCATTGAATTGATCGAACTTGTTAAAAATCGACAAATGACCGATTTAACCAATATATTCTTAATATTTATATTCTTATTTCTCAACCAGTTGTGCTGAATTCAGTCAAATTTGGTACACTTTATGGGTTTGGTGAAGTAATTTCTGGGATTGAAAATGCAGGTCATTGCCATATACCTTTTTGTACCTCCCATATAAATTGACCGAATAAATAAAAATTATATTTATATTTCTGTCTTCCTCCTGCCAAATGTATTGCATTATAATATTTAGAAAATTAAAAAAAAAAAAAAAAAAAACAGAAAATTTGGCCGGCTAATCACCGCCTCTCTATCTCTCTTTCTAGTAACTCCTCTGTAGTAACCCCCAACTCATATATTCCTAGAATCATATCTTTCATTCGTTAGCAATATTATAGTCTAGAAAGTGTCAGCGAATTAGTAGAGTTAATTCCAAAAATGGAAATGGGCTACATTGCCACACCCCTTAGAATATCTGACTTTAGAAAATTATAGTTTTGCCCCTTTTATTTTATTTTCAAAAGCACAGAATATTTTTCGGTAAGAACTTATCGATTTGCCACGTCGAAAAGCGGGATTTTCGCCCAAAATCGTATCGTTAATAACCAAACGATTAAGAATTGCTTGGTTTTACAAATATATGAGAATTAATATTTGCTCTTAAAGACAGATTTTGTTTACGTAACAACGAATGTTTTTAATTTATTCTCCGCAGAAAAAGGAAACACGTGCAAACACCGGGTTAACTGGTATTTGTATTAGTCGAATATTTCGAATAACCTGAAAACCGGTTTCCCGAAAAAGTCGAGTATTTGTACTCTCAAGGGAAGGTATATGAAAGTCAGCTCACATGATTTATTTTTTTTATCAAAATAATATTTAAGGTAAGCTTTTAACCCATTCCGCAGCAATGTATGATTCTCGTATATACATATACATAGCTCATAAAATATTAATTATGCTGTTATAAATCTTTTCACTTTCTTTACAAATAATGAACAAACTCACTTGGAAAAAGGTTCTTCATTGGGGGCAGCCACATAAATCCATTGCTGTTTCAGTTATTTATTGTTTAACAATCGATATCCAATAATCCAATGACACAATAAATGATCAATAATTTTTGTATTTGTTTCCCCTTCATGGCAGTGGTGTCTTCTCCTCCTACAATTCATTTCATTATAATATAAAAAGGACTTGATTTTCTACAATATTAGCTGTAAATCAAAATTTGAAAGGAATACACACGTTTGTGCACGTGTAAGTCATTTTGGATGTATTGGAGAACAAATATGCAAATTACTAAATCGTTTTAGCCTTTCTCCATAACAAAAGGACTAACTTTAGTATTTTTCTCAATTGGGGACAAGTAGTTATTTGGGTTTCTTCATATTTGTAAGGACATTCGTAGCAACATATATGAGTTTCTGCCTGTTTGGGGATCACACATAAAAAGGAATAATTTATTTATAACTTTTACAATGGCCTTCGTTCATTCATGTGTGTTAGAGGATAAAAAGGACTTAAATTGTTTACTAAAGCGTATTCAAATATCACAATCAGTATGCAACAAATGACGAAGTGTTCTTTTTGACAATTTCTAAGAAAAATGTTAAAAGTTGTCAGAGAATCGTGATGAATGGCTGGCAATAACGTGTGCTAATGGTGACAAAAATGATGGAGGTCACGAAGGGTTAGACTGGTGATGATATCTTTATATGAGTAGCATTTTATTTCATTGACTCTTTGATTAAGTTAGATTTTAAAATGAAAACGAAAATCATATTACAAGAAGTTACAAATGAATAAATGAGTGTTAAATGTCCAAGATGCTTTCAATTGATCTGTTTAATTGTATTAATTAAGGCAAATGAAATATTCAGGAATTTTTTTAAAAATAAGGCATTTCAACATGTTTAGCTCATATTTCATTCTTTTGTGAAAAGACTTTAATAGCCGTTACTACGCTGACCATAACTAATTTATTACGAGAAGATTTCTGCAATTTTCATATATATTTGGAATTACAATGCTCAAAAGTTTTCTTTCCGGAAAGGCTAAAGATTTAAAAGTATTTCAAAAAAATTATAAATAACTGTTTTAAAATACTGTAAATCATCCAAAAGCAAACTTTTATTGAATTAGAATCTTGATTTAGGGATATTCATTTAAAGTGCAGGGAAAGTGATCTTATCCGATTGGCGGATAACTTTGATAAGCACTACACAGCTGTTATACAGAAAAGTTTGAACTCGACTATAGAATTTAATTTTCTAAGGAAATACACACATTGTATTTTGATCCGACCTTGTACTCCACCGTAGGCAACAATCCGCCTAAACAGAAATATTTTTTTTAATCATGTTGGTCCGATGCTCTGAATTTGCCAGATAATAGCAGCAACATACTACTGTTTTCCAAACAGATATCATAAATGGCCTAATCATGGTCGAGGCTGTTGAAGGTAGAATGAATATGAAATATGAATTTTTACAAAGTTGATGTATTGAATGCCCTGGTAGATACTATTTGCGAACATATTGCAGCATAAAGTATGTTCATGTTTGTCTGAATCTTTCGAATTTCATCAGTATAATCAGAATAAGTATATGGCTACAAGCGAATATCAGAGTATTTTGATATTTAGCTTTCAGATTATTCCATTCGAGATAGAATCCCTTTCCACTGACAGGGAATTTGTTCACAATACATCCACCATTTCTGTGGATACATATTTGAAGGTAAATTTGAGAGATTAATAAACATTGCCGTAAACATATCACTGTAAGATGGCTTTTCATTATGATCCCCATCGAAAATGTCATACACTGGGGCATTCATACATGAGAATAAAGTTTTGTCTATATTAACTGAAATAAATGCTAGCAGTGGGTCAAGAATCCTAGACTTTTGTTATGGAGCGACTCCTTGGACGTTTCATATTTGTCGTTCGTCACAGAGATTTTGCATTTCGAAAGTGAGAAGAGATTCCTTCTTTTTATTGAAGGGTGTACTCTCTACCTGAGCACAAAATAATGGGAAAGTCAGAATTCAAAATGAATTTAGCATTCACATTGGGAAAGAACCGATTGCTTATAATTTCCACAGAATTTAATTTATTTATTCCCTAAGTTAAACGTAATCTACGTGCCGCAGAGAGGATGAGCTGCTGAAGATGGAGAATTTGGAAATATAGCATGATGCAATTCGGGTGAAATATACGGGAATGACAATACTATAACTCTTTGACAATGTGAAGCCCTAATAACAAAAACGTTGGTAATATCCCAGGTGCTTGATGACTAAAGACATTTCGTAACAAGTGCCAATCGAGCTGCTTATTGTTCCAGTTGTTATTATGGTGATTAATGTCAACTAGTGACTTAATTTTCTTTTCACTTTGATTTGCCGCGATATTTAGTATGCGCGACTATAGTTCGCATGATCGTGGGTTCAACCCTCAGTTCAGTCACCTATCATTATTTGAGCAGCGGGAACGTCGATGCTTCTGACGAATACTTCGTGTAGTCGAGTAATCGACAAGTCCTATAAACGTGGCTTTCAGTCCTGTGACTGTAGGTGCCTTTGAGGGTATCTGGAAATAGAATTAGTATAAGCTACAGCAATGTGAGAAGCTCTTGCATGTTTCATTTATGAGATGTAAGAGAATTTGTGTTTTGTTGTAGACGAAATCTAGTCTAGGTCGTTGAACTGTGAATGCACTGTCACAGTTAGTAACAGCCAATTAGGCTTCCGCTTAATCAGCAGGAATTGTGTGTTGGTTTTGAGTTATCCGTTAGCTACCCGTTCGCCAAGAGTGATCACAGTCTATGGACATTAACCTTCATGAGTAAGTTATTGTAAGAGTAAATTAACTCTTGAAAAGAGCAAGAAATTAAGAAAAATTGTAGAAAAATGTTTTATGTCTGCACGATTTGACTGACCGCACAAGAATTAACCGGTACAAAAACTTGAGTCAGGTGAACTGATTGAAAGATATAAGAAACTAAGTTATAAAATACTGAACTTAATTTTTACCAACTATAGTTATTATAACTTATTTAAAATTTACTGTATTTCGTTTAGAAGAGAAAACATTAATTTCAGCCAGATTGGCTAATTTGTAAGTGAGGTACCTTAAGGACCAATTTCAATTGCAAAACTGACTGCTCTCAGCGCCTGATATTTGTTAAACTATACAGAAATTAGCACAATAGCACGATGAAATATATGAACCTGCGAAAGCATGAGTTCGATAAGGCAATTTGTATAGGAGATATCAGAAGGACGTGATTATCACAACAATTTTTTGTACTCTTAATCGATAAAGTGGCATGATCGTAAGTATAGGAATGGGAGTTTTAATATCTTCACCCAAAGAAATGCCATATGTAATACCGAGATAGAAGCGATTAACCCAAATATCTTGTGACCATATGTGTGTGTTTCAGGCTTTTTTGAGTGGATTTAGCGAGGTCCGTCAATCCGGCAATTAGGCACGATCACTGCAATAAATTTTTACAAAACTTCTGAGAACTTGGCACAGTCTAATATTTTGACAAATCATAGCCGGGGACTATAGTGGGCTATATCAATCCACCCCTTCGGGTTCTCTCATACAAATTGACCGATTTTTACAACTCAATTTTTCCCCCGTAGTTCCTATCTCGTTTATTGCAGCACTCTTAATTTTTGTCCATTGCATTTGCTTATATTGCTTCCCAACAATTTAGCAAATTGTATGTGATTTACAATGCTTGGTAAAATTCTACCAAATAACCACGCCATTTTTGGTACCTCCCGTGTAAATGACCGAATTATCCCATATATTCTCATCTTCACCTCTTTCAAACAGTTGTTCTGAGATGGCATCGCCACACTCCTTCTGGTACCCCCATATCAAATTGGAAAAGTTATGGAAGTTTAATTTTTCTACTGCCTTCCGAAGTTGCCTAAATTTTGTAATTTTGTTTGTTAAATGTAAAAAAATTTATCGGATAACCATTCTCTTTCTGGTAACTCCTGTACAAATCATCTAATTTAACCATAATTTATATTCCTATCTTTCAATCAATTGCATTAAATGCTGTGTAATGTATTATGCATATGGCATTTTGTTAACACAGTTCTGCGAGTCAAAATAGACTATATTGCCACGCCTCTTAGGGTACCACAAATACAAATTGGTCAATTTATCAAAAACATGTTATAAATTCATTAGTTTTTCATTTATTGAATTTTAATTTGGAGGATTTTGTTATAAAATTTGTTAAAAAATTTTGAAATGTGCCAAGGCGTAAAAACTTTGGGTGAACTTATATGTAAATGAGTTCAAACAAAAAACAACAAATTCCCTAGCATCTCATGAAAAAGACATGGGAGAGCTTCTCACATTCAGTGAGCTTACGCGCATTATATTTTTAGACTCATTCAGCGGGACCTACAGTTTAACAAAGTAGTATGGATATGTATGTTCTAATCCCACTAGCTCCATACAAACGACGGATCTAAGTCGACCAGAGTTGCCATATCGAGAAAAAAATCTCAAAAAGTATGTATGTTCTAATCTCACTAGCTCCATATAAAAGGTGGTTCTAAGTCGACCAGTGTTGCCACCTTTTTCCGAAAAAAGCGCTAAAATACGGAGCTAAGTCGAAAAAAGCGCTAAAATACGGAGCTAAGCCGACCAGTGTTGCCACCTTTCCCCCCAAAAAAACGCCAAAATACGGAGCTAAGCCGACCAGTGTTGCCACCTCGTTGGGAAAAATTCGGTTCTATGACGTCATATCATATGGCAACCCTGTACCGTGTTGTCCGCGGTTGGGATCGTGGTCCGTGGTCTGTGGTTTGTGGTCCGAGGCCCGTGATCCGTGGCCCGTGATCTGTAGTCTTTGGTTTTGTATGTTGATAGCATAATTCAAATTCTGTTCTCCCCTTCCCCCCCTCCCCACTGACTAAGTGAATGACATTTAGCGAAAAAAATGGAAAGTGTTTTTTGTTCTGTGGTTTTGTATGTTGTTAACATAATTCAAATTCTATTCTCCCCCTCCCCCTTTCGCGGTTAAGTGAATGACATTTAGAGAGAGAAATGTAAAGTGTTTTTGTGTTTTGAATAAGGCTTATCAGAGTATGTGAAACATTTCTTATGCTGTAATTAAAAGAGATAACACATTAATAGAAGAAGAAAACAAGTTTTCCAAAAAAACCATTTAAATAATATAATGATTTAATTTATATTTTAGAATTATGTATTGCTGAAAA
>JAHXMU010000118.1:3099677-3146027 GCA_019455685.1 Philornis downsi | reverse complement strand
TTTTCAGCAATACATAATTCTAAAATATAAATTAAATCATTATATTATTTAAATGGTTTTTTTTGGAAAACTTGTTTTCTTCTTCTATTAATGTGTTATCTCTTTTAATTACAGCATAAGAAATGTTTCACATACTCTGATAAGCCTTATTCAAAACACAAAAACACTTTACATTTCTCTCTCTAAATGTCATTCACTTAACCGCGAAAGGGGGAGGGGGAGAATAGAATTTGAATTATGTTAACAACATACAAAACCACAGAACAAAAAACACTTTCCATTTTTTTCGCTAAATGTCATTCACTTAGTCAGTGGGGAGGGGGGGAAGGGGAGAACAGAATTTGAATTATGCTATCAACATACAAAACCAAAGACTACAGATCACGGGCCACGGATCACGGGCCTCGGACCACAAACCACAGACCACGGACCACGGACCACGATCCTAACCGCGGACAACGCAGCACAGGATTGCCATATGATATGACGTCATAGAACCGAATTTTTCCCAACGAGGTGGCAACACTGGTCGGCTTAGAACCGTATTTTGGAGTTTTTTTGGGGGAAAGGTGGCAACACTGGTCGGCTTAGCTCCGTAATTTAGCGCTTTTTTCGACTTAGAACCGTATTTTAGCGCTTTTTTTGGAAAAAGGTGGCAACACTGGTCGACTTAGAACCGCCTTTTGTATGGAGCTAGTGGGATTAGAACATACATACTTTTTGAGATTTTTTTGTCGATATGGCAACTCTGGTCGACTTAGATCCGTCGTTTGTATGGAGCTAGTGGGATTAGAACATACATATCTATACTACTTAACAACGATTCCGAATGTCACAGTTGGAGAAGCAATTACAAAACTTGACAATAAATCGACTGCTCGAAGTGTTAGGCAGACACATCGTGGTGACCGCCACTCAAATAATGGTAGGTGGCTGTATTCGGTGTTGAACCCGGTGAAATTTAAATGAAATCTTAATGCTTATCATTCTAAAACTTAATCAAACTCATGTTGTGTGGTTTGTCTAGATTATGTACAAATGTTTGAAACTTTCAAACAAGTACAAAGAGAGGCAAAGTTACTCATTATTCATTTTTCTTACATTTTACGGAGCAGAACAATACTACAAACGATTTCTTTTTTTTCCATTACCCTTTTTGGGAGCATATGTGGCACTTGTTGATAAACATCTGTAGTGTTTGCGTAATGATGTTCCATACTAACCAGGTTTCACTTCCGTACAACAGAATTGACTTTACACATGCTTTGAATATTCTAAGCTTGGTTCGTCTGGATATTTGTGATCTTCTCTATACCGATTTTCGTCGTCCGAAAGCCGCTATATTTAGCCTGTCTGCGTCCGTTTCTGCGCCACCATTTGTTGTCGCTGTACTGCCTAGATAGCAGAAGCTATCTACGTATTCGACTGGTTAGTCTTGTAGCAGGATGTTCACTGTGCTAGCGTTACTGATTCTCATAGCCTTGGTTTTCTTGACATTTATCTCAAGTCCACCATTACGCGCTAATCTTTTCAAGTCTTCTAATTTTGCTTGCATGTTGGAGATCTCGTGCGAGAGTAGACAAATATCATCCGCAAAATCCAAATCATTGAGTTGGCATGGGAAACTTCATGAAAATCGTTTTCTGTTTGAACAGATTTCGCTCATGAAACTTTCCGTGCCGGAGCATTTGGGTCCATCCGTTTGAACATGTCGATGGCACTCATAAAAGGTGTCCTTGGCCTGTTCGTCTTTCTCTTCTGTCGGGGCATGTGCACAGATCAACGTAATGAAAAATGTTTCGCTTTGATGGCTATACGGTCACTTATGGGGTTGAACAATTCGAATTCATTTTTTTCTGTGCTGTTTTTTTTTTCAGCTATAGAAAATGCCATCATTTTTACACCAAGTACATCCTTGTCCTTTCTATCGCATCTCCTGGATGGCGGTAATGTCAGCCTTATATTTTTAAAGGACACCCGCTAGTCGGATAGAGGCACCTCCTCTGTAAAGAGTGCGGACATTCCAGGTGCATATCCTTAAATTATAGTCCTTATAATGGTTGCGTGGGTCGTCAACATTTGGGGGATTCTTTTTATTATTTTATTTAAGATGAGCGGCTTACCAGACCACTTCCTCCGATCCTATTTTTGGGGCTGCCAACGACCACTAGGCTGGTGAGTTGAGTTTCAGTAATTGAAGTTACCTACTCGCCTAAGACGCATCTGTGTTAGCATGCCATTTAGATTTCTCAACTAGTCGCCTTCTCATTTTAGCTACCATCAAACGGATGTCTGTTGGCATTCTTGCCCGAAAGTCGGAAATCGTGAGCTGCTTGGGAATTTCTGGGGAGGTATCTTATTATACCCAAGTGAATGACAATCAGAGCGCCCAAATCAAAATAGTAGAGGTGATAGAGGGCATCTTTGCTTTACTCCAGCGTTGGTGTGAAAAGGTTGACTGATGCTCCTGTTGTGAAAAACTGAAAGGTCTGCATCCTCGTACATAGCTCTAATGATTCCAGTTATTTTCTGAAGTACTCCTTTTACTCTCAATTCTTTCCATATGACAGTTCGTCTAATGGTATCGAAGGCTTGCTTGAAATCTATGAATGATTGGTACAGGGAAACACTGGTTCCACAAAATGTCTGAGGTTTCCAAGTGATTTTTAACACTTACGCCATTGGTTTGCATTTTATAACGTTATATACGTAGTTTTTTTTTTTGTTTTTTTTTTTTTTTTTTTTTTTTTTTTTTTTAAATAAGCTCAATTTTTGCTAAACACAATAACATCAACAATAGCTTTTGTATTTTCATTCATCCATTATGAATTTTTCCAAATTTCACTTTGGAGTTAAGGTTCTACTTTGATTTATTGAATGGTATGAGGTAACAAAATTAACTATAATGGGAAACATTACTGAAGCTCCAGCTCTTTAGATTGCCAATGACAAATGTGGCGGTGATGACAATGGTAACTGTAGCAAAAACCAAAACCACGGCAATAACTGTATGTAATAAAATGTAATTTGTATTGTAAATTATTCAAGCGATATACAAGTAAAACTTTATCCGAGCATAAAATATTCAGTGCCATACTAAGAACCAAAAATAAACTACACTCAAAGAATTTGGTCGGTGGGAATCATGGTTCAAATACCATGATAAGAACTTGTAATATGATGTTCTTATAATTCCTTGAAAATTGCGACGTTTGCAATTATATGTTATTGTGAAGAGATGAATATACTACTGATGTTATATATTTCTAATAATAATGATTTCTACTAACAGAAAACAAATTGGTGTAGAAATGAAATATGAAAACTCTTGGCATTTTTTTGATGGTCCTTCTACTTAATTCCACACAAATTGTGAATTACATTCCCTTTTATACTTATATTTTTTTTATATTAATTATGGTTTGCCTTAAGATATTAAGGATGGACACAAACTGAATGCTGTCCTGATTGAATTAAGAAATTTCAATCAAATGAACTTATTTACGCATACCTTCTCTCAACTTCCTTTTGCGTTCTTGCAAAAATATGCTGAGTTCCAGAAAGGATATAGTAAATTGCTAGTTTTCTTTTGTCAAAAATGATCTGAATTAATGATTTAAATTAACGACATACTTAAGTCTTTCGCTAAGAAATTGTTATGGGACAGTTGATTTTTGGCAAGTCCGTTAAAATAAATAATTAGTAAGGAAACTCCGTTGGAAGAACCAGGCTTTTGAAATGCTGTCGAAGATAGGTGTGACGAATTGCAGAAAAAAAAAAAGCGCAATAGATCGAAGCCCTTAGAATTATTTTCTACGGGCGACGTATAATAGATATGGATGTCTATTCCAGTCGCCACCTGAGAAGAAGAAAAAAAGAAGAAGTATGGAAATTACCCCAGGGAATCCGCCGTTATCTGGTCATAATAATAAATTTACTGATCAGAGAAGCTTGTGAGATTGGGGCAATTTAACACACTCATTCTTGAACCACCTTACAACTGATCGTAAATCATAAAATTTTAGTTAATCATAACTCTTAAAACCTGGTCATGAAACTTTGCATAATATAATGTAATGTGTGTGTGTTTTTTTTTTTTTTTTTTTGAAATGTTTAACTCCTGACCGACCGAAACAGTGCTAGCATGACGGTTGGATTTGACTATATCCATCATTCTGTCAACATTTTCGACAATTCCAGAGCGTGGTACATCTTTGACATCAAAATTACCGGAACGTGTTTAATGCAATAAAAATTGGGCAAGATTGGCTGTTATAATATCAGG
Source organism: Philornis downsi (assembly GCA_019455685.1). Lineage (NCBI taxonomy): Eukaryota > Metazoa > Arthropoda > Insecta > Diptera > Muscidae > Philornis > Philornis downsi. The sequence goes on along the minus strand of JAHXMU010000118.1, from coordinate 3,141,742 downwards.
ACCAAAATTGATTTTCAGTCATCTTGGCTGGCTTGGATTTTCGACTTTATCGAAGAAAACCTGTAAAATATAGCGTATTTCCCTTTTGTTGAAGTCCAATAATGATGAGTCAAGCAATAAAAAAACTGTCTGTCTATTAGAAAACTAACGCATTTCTAAGATAAGATAAGGTAAGATCTCACTTAGAGAATGTTAGCTTTGTTTGGAGTCCTTTTTATGAAGTAGGTATCAATCGGATTGAGAAAATTCAAAAGCGCTTCATAAAAATTGCCCTTCGAAAGAACTTTTCTTTTGATAACATGCCACCGTACGAAAGCCGTTGCAATATTCTTGGAATTATGGAACTTTCTAACCGCAGAAAGCTTCTAGACATCATTTTTATAAAGGATATTATAGATTCAAACATTGATTTGCCCGAATTGCTATCCGTTCTACCATTTCACATACCAACACGGTCTTTAAGAGAAACTCATTTGTTCGCTGTTCCATTCCATCGAACTAATTATGGAAGGAATGAACCAATTACTCGATGTTTGCAAATATTTAATTTGGTGGCCAATACTGTCGATGTAACTCTCAATAGATTATAGATCATTTAGACGAGCTGTACTCAGACTTTTAGCTGACACCTCATTTTGAAGATTTTTACTAAATTTGTAATTTATTGTTGTAATCTATTGCAACTGACTACTTAATAAATATGTATGGTTATATAGGTATACTTGTAACTATAGTTATGTTATTTTATTCAATTTTTCCTATTTTTGTATTTTTGTAAATTTCTTTTTACAGTGTGACGCACCAATTGCACTACAATAAAGAATTCAAACAACTTGTTTTTGTTAATGTATTTAATTTTTTTGCATTGTATAAAAAAATTAATTTTATTTTATATAACTAATTGGTTTTAAAGATGATACACCATATATGACCTCAATGCTCACTCACGCATATGCGATACCTGATCAGAATATTATTCATTACGGAATCGCCCCAGTTCCCTGGTTTAGTTTTGTACACCTCTTGCTTAACATAACCCCATAAAAAAGTCTAGTGCAGTTAGGTCAAGTGACCTTGGGAGCCAGCGGAAAGTGGAGTTTCTATATATTAATTTGTTTGAAAATTTTGGTTGTAGCTCCGCCATAACCGTTCTAGCTATGTACAGTTGCTTCATTTTGCTGGAGTCAAATGCTGCTGAAACGGATATGTCTTCGGCGCTTATCTGGGTAAATAAAACTCCTTCCACATCTTTAAATAACGGTCCTCATTGACACCTGACAGTTGGCAAATGCAAATAGCACGATTCGTGTCCCACCCTGTACTATACTTTATTTTCGTAATCACATTTCATGAAAAAGTTCATGTAAAATTTAGGGAAATCAAAGATAGAGTAAATTAATGGCAATTAAAGGAAAATATTGGCCAAGTAAATTGAAATGTTAACTAAATTGCAAAATGTATGAGCAAAAGAATCCGTTGATGCGTACAAATCATATCTTCATAAATAGAAGATAAAGACCGGTGTTCTGCCTGTATTCAGGTGGATAAGATTTTCTAGCACCAAACTCCATTTATGAGAAACAGCCACATTATTCATTCAGTAGTGTGATGGTAAGCATAACAGACTAATAAATCACATACTTTATTGCAAAATATTATTGTGGAAGAGTTCCCCCTATCGCATTTTAAAATTCATATATTCATATATATTTACAATAAAAAAAACTAATCAAATTAAATTAAAATTGCTGCCTCTCTAATATAATTGCTCACATTAGACAATGACGAAGCCAGTTAAACTACAGTAGTTTGAAATAAGAAATTTTTATTAGGCGCGCAACTAAGTTCTAGCTGTTTCTTTTTTTTTATAAAAATTCACTTTTATTATGAAAATATGTTTCCAAATGATTCATTGGAAATATTGCCCATTGCTAGCTACTACTGTTTCCCATTTTTTTGGCAAAACTCTAATTCTGTCGCGGTAAAACTGATTGATGTTGATGGTTTATGTCAAAAAATGAACCAGCCATACGACAAAACTGAATGGCGATTATTTATTGATGATTCTAAGTACAGTTTGAAGGCTCTTATTTTGCATAATGGGAATGAAAAATAATCCATACCAATTGCTCATGCCGTCAAGGCCGACGAACAAGGGAAGCATGCTTACAAAAATTTAGTGAAAATTTATAGAAATTATCAAGGATATTTGGACAAAAGCATGTTGGGAGATTCTTGCTGGATTGTAATAAGTAAAACCGAATCAACCAAATACAAGCGAAGTTCAAATAACGCCATTAACTTTTGAAAATTCATAGATTTTTAATCAAACTAATGATTTTTTATGTGGAAAACGAATAAAACCATTTTTTTTGTATCTCGAAAACCTGACGTGATGGAGAAAAACCAATTACAGATTCGAATTTAGCTCAGTAAATTACCCTAGGAAAGAAATTTGGTTGCTGCAGTCCAAAACCTTGCTGCCTAGTGATGTTAATCGTTGCTTTTTTCTAAGTTCTGCTCTTGAATTTGCAAATTTTTCTCCGTGTAAGGTATGGCACAAACATGAAGTCGTAAATAGAAATAGATACCAAGAACAAGTAAACAAACAAATGTTTTGGGGATTTGGGAACATAAATTTTAAGAAAATGAAGGCAAACTTCCAATGCCCCCAGGATTGTATTGAAATATAAATATTAAGCCAAATTGCTAAATTGTATGACCCAGTGGAGCTGATAGAACGTAACGAACAACATCAACATTTAGCATAACACCAAAGCCAATAACAACAAGTGACAGAGAAGACAAACGGCAATGAAGATTCTGTGTTTCATAGAGAGGTGCGAAAATGGATGAACCACGTGGATGTACACAGAGTCGGTTCAACGAAAACATCGATACGGTTGGGAATTTCTTCAGCTGTCTTACAAGGAACAGCTCCGTATGCGAATGCAAATGTCTGGCAAGTTGGGGTACGATTCCATTATATTATTGTAGACAATATAATTTACATTAACACTATTGGAATATTTATTGGGAAATATATTTGTTTCCATGTTTCTCTCGCTTACATTACATTTTTTGAAATAATGATAAATGGGTTGGTTAAACGTTTTCACTTCAAACATAACGTCATATCAAAAACGCAAGAGGAATGTAAATAGATGAACAAGTTCGTTTTAAAACCTTAAGAGTAAATATTGGAAAACTGAAAGCCCAGTAAAGACGCTGGGATTATTTGCGCTCTTACAACGATAATGGATAAAATCCTGCGTAGATGTGAAAAAAGCGATTTAATATATCGTCAGGTTACTTCTTTGTTTTTTTTTTGTTTTTCTTTATATGCGTTCCTGGGGTCAGCGAATTATTTATAAATGAGCCATAATTAATTGTTCTTATTCGGTAATCCATTTCCCCATATTTTGTTGCATCTCGCACTTAGTTGTACTTGTTTAAGCTAAACTTGCACGTATCATGCATTTGGTAAATTTTGCTTTGAGAACGAATATGAACAACGTTGCCACGAATATTATGAAACCTGCCATATAAATTAAACGATTCGATGAAAGCTAATTTTCGCCTTCAATCCCTACTTCTTAGCGTGAAGTTACTTCAGTTCTAGTATATATTATAGGTATATTGCGTTTTAATGCTGGGTAAAATTTTGAAAAAATTGACAAAAAAAAGCCCTCTTAATAGTAACTCCTATACAAATTACCTACTTTTACTCATATATTCCCATATTTTCATGATAGTTTTATACAGGATGAGCGGCTTATCAGTAACAGGAGTTACCTACTGGCCTAAGGCGCATCGGTGTTAGCATGATATTTAGGTTTCTCAACTATTCGCCTTCTCACTTTAGCTAAACGGATGTCTGATGGCATTACCAGAGAATACTTGCCCGCAGGTCGGTAGTCGTGAGCTGCTTGCAAAATTCTGCAGAGGAATCTGGTTATTCCCAAGTGTAAAACAATCAGAGAGCCCAAATTAGAAATTTCGCCAGACGTTGGTTCTACCTGTCTTGTTATATGACGTAGAATCCTGGGTTATGAAGCAAGCGGATGAATCAGTGCTGACAGCTTTCGAGAGGAAAATACTCCGGAAAATATGTGGACACATCATCGTTAGCGGAGAGTATCAGCGTCACATGAACAATGAGCTATATGCCGACATCGACGTAGCCAAACGAATTAATATACAGCGTTTGTGTTGGCTGGTTAATGTTGTGCGGATGGACCCAAATGCTCCGGCACGGAAAGATTTCATCAACGAACTCGATGGACGGCACAGAAGAGGGCGACCAAAACTCCGTTGTAAGGACCAGGCTTTTGAAATACTATCGAAACTTGGTGCGACGAATTGGGGGAGAAGCACAGAAGATCGGATCGCTTAGAATTATTTTTTATGGGCAGCGTATAATAAATAAGGATGTCTATTCTAGTCGCTACCTAATAAGAATTAGAATTCTTATATTCGTATCTTTCATTAATTGACACTATATTCAATATATTATACGCGTGATATATATATATATATATTGTATTAGAAATAAATTGGCTGATTGAGGCAATAGTTGACTTTGTATAATATCTAAAAAGAGGACTTCAGAAAGTTTGTCCAAAAGAAAAAAATTCGGCAATACAGGAGCTATGTGTGTTAAAAACCTTTTCGAATATTTCTACATTGTTTTACCGCATTTTATTAAAGAATTCATAACAATTCTAACTAAAATTGCAATTAATACAGAAATTTCAGTTACGTGAACTGACTCATATGTACCTTCACCTAACTTCCTTTAGCATTGGTGTGTCAGCATTCATAGTGTCAGAAAAGGTGTGTTAAATCGCTAGCTTCCTATCAACAAATGCTCTGAATTAGCGAACAATACTGCATTTACTACAATTGGATGAAGAACATGAAATATGGTTTAAATTAGGTAATTTGTGTTGGAGATACCAGATAACGATCGGATTATCCTGTCGATTTTTGAATATTTTACCAAGCATTTAAAGCGATTTACCAAAAATTAAATTAGCGATTCATTAAAACCCGAATGGCGAAGCAAAATTAAATTCTGATACGTCAGTTACTGGAAGGTACCCGAAGATACTAGAAGGAGCGGGACACTGCGGTCTATTTATGTGGCCTATTCTTAGGCACAATCTAAGCAAGTCCTCAATGCGTATCAAATTTGACTAAGGTTGGATATGAAACTAACAATATGCGGGTTCAAACGGTAGATTGTATAGAAGGTACTAGGAATCAAAAATTATAGAACACAATAGTGAATAAAATACAGAACGCTGCTGTCTGCGTAGGCAGACAGGTGTTAGAACGGTTAAGCTGATATAGCCCATTTACAATTACCTTGTATTGCCTTCAGTTAGTGATTTACCACATCTAAATATATCTATTATTCTGGACAGGGATGTAAGTATTTATTTATATAGTTCATTCTGTTTTATTTGTTGCTTTATTGCGGCAATTTCTTATGCAAAGTCTTCAAGATACGTTTCCATTGTTTGTTTTATGTATGTGGTTTACTTCAACCTTGGCCCTTGTACTCTCACATCAACACCTGCCACATATGAATGCATAAAAGGAATACCAAATAAGAAAACTTTTCCAAACCATATTTGCACATATTACAGTGGGCCGAAAATATTTTTTATGATGATAGGAGTTTTCAATTTTGTTGACTGGTTCTGCAGGTGTCAATTCAGCTAGATCAAGGGCAGTCCCTAAAATAGCCGACATGACGTAGAGATTAATAGATAGATGCCAGTAATCTAAAAAAAAATATTTCGGTTAAAAGTGGAATCTTTATAAATCATATGTTTTAAATTTTAAGGCGCCACGTTATTTAGTATTTTTAATCTTGTGAATTTGTAAACACGGAAAAAATTGGTCAAACTTATAAAATTAAAAACTTTCATTTGAAAGGTCTCAGTCCAAACCAACATTAAAGCCGAGCTAGATTCTACTCTGGGGCAGTTTGTTCCTTTATTTACGACTGTAAAATATTGGGTAATAGAGTTTAAACGAGGCCGTACGAGTTGCCAAAACGAACACCGTAGTGGTCGACCAATTGAGGTGTCAACTCCAAGCAGTGTTAAGAAATTTCGCAAAATAGTATTGGATGGTCGTCGTATATTGACCGAAGATTTGAAGATGAGAAAGCTGTGCGCAAGGTGGGCGTCGCGCTTACTTTCAATAGAGCAAAAACAGCGTCGTGAAGATTTTTTAGTAGAGTGTTTGCCGTTATTTCACCGCAATATTTGCGTCGATTTATAACCATGGATGAGACGTGCCACCGCCACCATGACCACCTGAGACAAAGCAACAGTCAAAGCTGTGGACCGAAACGGCAGAATCGTGTCCAAAGAAGGCGAAGACGTAGCGTCTTTGAGATATGCAATAGGATTATTTTTATTGATTATCTTCAGAAAGGAAAAACCATCCACGAAGAACATTATTCTAATATTTTGGGCCGTTTAGGTGATGAAATTATAGGAAAAAGGCCGCATTTGGCAAAAAAGGTAGTGTTGTTTCATCAAGACAATGCTCCAGTTCACACATCTACTACTGCGATGGCCAAGATTTATAAATTATAAGGTAAACATACGTTTCCATTGAATTTCCATATTCTAGAAGTACTGCCGACATTTGTATACAATATTTTTATTTTAAGACCGAAATGTAGCTAATCTTTAACATTACTTGCATCGCAACTCACACACAGCAATCCAACTGCGTTAGAATCTATTCCATATGTCGGACAAACAAATCCTCAAAATTAATCAGAATTACATAAATGGTACAGTGATTTATACATAACACACAGACATAAATTGATTTTTGATCATGAATTAAAGATCCTGCTGCATTCTTATAAAAAAAAAAACTGTTTGGGGTATGTACATCACTAGATTCTCATCAAAAAATTATGTGAATTAATGATCAAGAAAGGAAACCTTTCGCTGATAAATTGCAGAGGAATTTTTTTTTTTTTTTTTTAAATCTAAAAAAAAATTGCAGAGTTTCTAACGCATTTTCCCGCGCTAAGTAAGTAAATTAAATAGCTTTCTTTTTAATTAATATAAATTACTTTTTCTCTATTAATTTGAACTCTTTTCAATGACTTCTGAAAAACAATTGTGTTCAAATAGCCTCAATGAAATATACGATTTTTTTAAATTACCTTATTTGAAAACTTTCACAGTAATTTTGTTATTATAGGAACATCGTAAGTTTGGAAAGAAAAACTCCTTCAACATCTTAGTAGCGACATCCATAACTGATTCTCTATTATGTATAATAAGGCAATTTGCTTGCAACGAATCGGTCGGTACATAAACTATAGCCCAGAGGAGTTTTTGGTGCCTGTGGACATATTCTCAATAGCTCAATTTCTTGAAATATGTCGATAAAACAAGCGTTAAAATTATCAGTTCGATCTTACAACTGACATTCATTTTTATACATGTATAAATCTGTTGCCTCTTTTAAGTCAACTCATTTTTAACAAAATTATTGTGACCAATCTGCAGATAATTCTTATACCTATTATTTAGATCGGACTGTATGAATTACGCACCAATTTCTTTATTTTGTAAACTCTTAAATACTAAATTTTATATTAACTAAGGCAAACTAATACTAGACTTAAAATATTGATAAGCAAAGGAGCAAACATCTGTTATCTTAAATGCGGGGTTATTTTTACATAATTTATGAATGTGGTCAAATTGTTTGTTCTTATGGATATGAACATACTTGTACAGATTGAAATGTTTTATGATCGAGCTTATCTGTTATTTACAATACCAAATATTGCAAACAGATAAATTGTTCCTAGATTTAAAATTTATGTTCCGGCATTAAGATTATTTTAATCCACTGACAAAATAATCAATGCTTAAACTACCAATGCTTTCTACCTTAAGAAACAGATATATGCACAAAAGGTCAGAGATGTTTACACTTGAACAGAGGGTGAATATCATTTGATATGGGGGAAAAATATAACACCCAAATGGAAACGTCTAAAATACCAAATATCTTTCGTCCAAGTATGTTTCAAAACTTTCTAAATCAGTCAGTCTCATGGGCAGGTTGACTACTAAATACACACACACGACTGCCGTAAATTTTCATGGAACTCCTTAAAACTTACCACAGCTTAATATTTTGCAAGACTGCAGCCAGGAAATCTAAATGGGCTGTATAAGCACATCCTCTCTGGTAGCTATCATACGAATTAACTGATTTTTTTTTAAATTAAGTTCTCCCTTTAACTCTTAACCGTTACACGGAAACAAAATACATATATATTATATATATATATATATCGCATATGGTTCCATAATTCCTGTAAAATTTGAAAACTTGATAGTTACCATACAATTTTCAGTATCTTCAACACAAACAAACGATTTATCCTATATATTCTATTATCCCATATATGTTTGTATCACATTTGCACGAAATTGTGATACACGTTATGGTTTTGCCAAATAATAGCCTGAGAAAGAAAATGACACTGTTAAGCTCCTTCTTTGGCATCCTACATAAACTGACCGATTTTATAAAATTCAGTTCCCTTCTTAGTTTCTAAAATTACCGCCGGGCATACTGTTATATAAGGTGATTTTTTAAGATTTAATTTTTTCAGGTTGACAGCACTGGCTGGTAATGGCGTCCAAACGTCATCTGTCAAAGTAAAAAGTGTACAGTATACTCTGCCATTTCATCATGGAAAGCCTAACAAACGAGCAACGATTGCAAATCGTTGGAATTTATTATCAAAATTCGTGTTCTGTGACAAATGTACATCGTTTGATACGACCATTTTATGGTCGTCATAATCGACCTGCTGAATCAACAAACAATTCGTTCTGTTATCTTCAAATTTCGCGCCAAATTTACTTTTGTTGGAAATAAGATCATCGACTCACATGCGTAGAGTGCTGACCGAAAAAACCATTGCAGCCGTAGCGACCAGTGTTAATGACGATCGTGAAATGTCAATTCGTCGTCGTTGTCAGAAATTGGGCATGTTTTACTCAATCACAAGGAATTTTTTTTTTGCCCTCATTTGGCTGAGTTGAACTTGGCAGACGTGTGATTTCATCAAGACGATACTCCATGCCACTCTGCTCGTGAAACAAAGGATATGTTAAGAGATCAATTTACTGAGCAGCTTATCTCTCGATTTGGCCCTGTGAGTTGACCCCCAAGATCTTGTGATTTAATGTCTCTTGATTATTTCTTGTGGGGTTATGTCAAGTCGTTCATCCATGTGGACAAGCCGAACACTATTGAAGCCTTGCGGGATAACATAACATGCGTTATTCGTGGAATACAGGCCGAAATGATCGAAAAAGTTAAGAGAAATTGGACTTTCCAATGGACATGTTAAGACGGAGCCGCGGACGACATTCACATGAAATTATCTTTAAAAGTTAAATGGCAAAGACCAATTTATCGATTCCAATAAAAAATTTTAATATATGATGCAAATTAGAGTGTTTTATTCAATTTAAAAAAAAAAAACTACGATGAAAAAATCACCCTATATGACATAATATTATTAGTGTATAAATCATGTCATGTGCCTTCTTACATCATTCATCCAATCTCACCGACTTTCTGAAATGTAGCTTTCTCCTGTCACTGCTATTGTATGGTAAAATTTGAGAAAGTTGACCAAGCACCTGCCCTACAATTGTCCGATTTAAGCCATATATTCTTAGCTTCATACTTTCCTGTTGGTAATACTGAATTCAATTAAATTTGGCACACTTCATCTGATCAAAAACCTTAGTTACGAAGAAGGAAACGTTAATGCTACTCTTGTTCAGGTACACAGATTTATCGAAATTTTATTTTTCCCGGCAAACATTAATTTTTTAGGAAGCAGATATTTAAACAGTTTTACATTAGATAAAATTTCAATTATTTTAATTAAATTATTAGGTGGGCAACTCGACCTTATTCTTATAAATATGCAACTTTATTATGAAAACACCTTTACAAATGATTCACTGAAAGTACATCTTTCTGGCGAACCTTGAATTCCGTCACGGTGAAACTGTTCATCTTTCGAGGCTGTCCAGGAATCCAGCCATTCCTTGATGTCGTCATATGGTGGAACGGCTGGTTAGCCAGACTGTGTGACATCGAACGGAACAAGTGATAATCGAATGGCGCAATATCTTGAGAATACGGCGTATAGGTTAAGAGATCTCATTTTAGCGTTTCCACGTAGGTTTTAACGGACTTGACCATGTGAGACCGAGCGTCGTCATGCTGGAGAATCACTTTTTTGTGCTTGTCTGCGTATTGTGAGCACTGGTCGCACAGAGCTCAGCTCAATCCTATTAATTAAAGTCAATACCGATCCCTGCTGATGGTTTGCTTGGTTTCAACAGCTCTTAATAAACAACACCAACTTGGTCCCACCAAATACAGTGCATAACCTTCGCAGCGACCTAGAGGCATGACCAAGCGGCCCCCATGATCTCTTTTCCTTTGGACTGCTTCAATGACTACATTTTTCATTACCCGTTATAATACGATGAAGGAACCCCTTCCTATTTTGTCGCTGAAGCAGTTGTTCACTGGCGAAAAAACGACGCTCAACGTCCCTTGGCTTCAACTCATAAGGAACCCAAGTTCCTCGCTTTGAATCACTCCCAACGCATTCAATCGCTTGGAAATGGCTTGGGGAGTAACTCCTAATACTGAAGCAGGCTGTACCTGTGTTTGATATGGACCCCCATCAAACAATGCCGTCAATTTAGTGCCTTCGAAGGTTTTTTGTCTTCCCTTACTCAAACTATTGCCAACTTCAAAATCACCGTCTTTAAAGCGACGGAACCATTCCCGACAGGTTGTTTCACTCAAAGTAACATCTCCGTAAACGTTTTAAAGCTCTCGATGAGCTTCAGCCGCCGTTTTTTTCGATTGAAAGAAGAAAGTCAATACTTCCCATATACGACGATTATTTGCCACAAAATTATACCTACATATTCACACAACCAAAAGAGTATGACGTCAAAATAAAATCACTAAATTGTCGAGGCCGCATATTTACCATATATCTAAGCTTGGCTCATGACGATTACGCTATGGCAGAATGAACTTGCACTTACAGCTGGCGCCATCTACTGGCAAACAGCGGGAACTTAGTTGCGCACCTATCATTTTAATTAGTTATTCATTAATTAATTAAATAATTATTATTTTAATTAAATGTAAAAAAACGTATGGATAACACTTTCTTGTACCTCCCAAATAAATTATATAATTTATTCCAAATTTTTGTCATGTTAATGTTTGATTTTGTTGTCTTAAATTTTGTGTTGGTTGGTAATCATTAGGTGTTTACTAGACTAAGTTCAACGAATGGGTACCTTACATACCATTTAGCCGATTTGCTAAAAATCAATGATTTCTCCACGACTTCTAATCGAAGACAGTGAGTTGTAAAAAAGTTATAATAATTTTTAGTCACATTAGTTAAGTGACTTAAACATTAGTTAAGTGACAGTAAATTATAATTTTCTTTCTTTACAATGCTTTAATACGCAGCATTTGTTCGTAAGTCGGAGCGGTTTACCACGTCACGCGTAAATGAGGAGCTTTCGTGTGCTCTGACATCGAAACTGATCACACAAAAAGTCCCTTAATAACGATTTTTATATTCATTTACTAGTAATACAACAGAATATTTTCGACCCACTCTAATCTATGCATTACATACATAACTACTATGTACATATGTCAGGCTATGAATAAGGATACTGTGTTTGTCAATTCAGGGAATAATGTGTGTTTGTGTGCGGCCGAAATTCTTGTTTTAGGTAAATTGTTGGCAGCATTTTAAATTTATACAACAAATTTTGATAATTGTTGTGGCCAAATTGTGTTTGGCTATGTGTGGTTGGTGATAATGTACATATTTGTTGAATCAAAGTGTTTGTTGCCTCCGTTATTGTTGCTGTGTTGTCGGTGGTAAATTTTTCCGAATACAATTATGGAAATTTATTCGACTGATGCTCAAGTAACCTCCGTAAATTACTTAACAATAGCCGTTTTGTCTATTTATTTATTCACCGTTGTGTGTCCCCTTTTTGGTTGCCATCCATGGCACCGGGACTCAAAAGACCATTGAACGTTGTGTCTATCGGAGTTATCTTTTTGGTGCAGGATTTTACCTTTCACTTGATGTCATTTGACTTTGTTATTACAGTGCTTTTATCACAGCTTACATCCTTCGTGGCATTGGTAAATTGCAAATATAATATCATGGTTGAGGTAAGCAGAATATTAACAAATATCCTGTTTATAGGCATTCCAGAAGGCCTGCTTGTTAAGCATTCTGAATATCACAAAAATAAGAACTGCAGGAAAGCCTTAATAATTACAAATTTACTATGTACATACTAAATATGTCATTTAAGGGCATACAATAAAATGACCCGCGGATTATGTTATTGAAGTTGTTGATCAGAGAATGACATTTTAAATAATAGCAAGTTCAATTTTGTCGTTTGCAAAAAGTTTGTATCCTGCTGCTGGCAAATATTAGCGCGCATATTTTGAAAGTGCGTTCATATAAGCTCTCTTTAGAGAAAACTTGTAGAAAGTCAATGAAATTTTTATATAGTATAGCAGGCATATGTAAAAAATTCTTAAACCGGTGGAGGAATTTCGCTTAATTAAATTATCTTAAATACACATTTTATCCAACGTCAAGATTTGAGGAGTGCCAGTTGTAGCGTGGGAAATCACAGGTTTTCATCAACGAATGCTACATGTTAAAGCGCAGTAAAGGAGTCAACCTTCAATTCTTAATTATTATAATTTTCTTATAACTCACTGCCTCAGAAGTTGTGGGAAAGCTGTGGGGAAATCCTTGATTTTTGTCAATATTTCATTCGCAGAATTAAGTTTCATAAAAGCCTGATGTTTGCCTAGCAATACTGAATTTAGTATAGGGTCATCCATTTTTTGTTTCCAATTAAACTTAAATGAAAAACATATAAAGCTATGATTTCGATGAAACTTTTATTTCATTACAAGACTTGGACCTTGCCATTGTGTACGAAATACAATGTAAGTTAAAGAACCGCCTCTAGATTAGTTGCAGCAGTGGGTCTTTTTAATGTAGTTTTCAAACAAATACGACCCAATGACACCACCAGACCATAAGGTCCACCAAACAGTCACTTTTTTCAGATGCAATGGCTACTCCACAATCAATTCTGGGTTCTCCGAGCTTCAGATGCGACAATTTTGCTTGTTGTGGTAACCACCGAGTGAGAGTGAGCTTCATCGTTGCAGTAAATTTTATTCGATTGAAAGCCCGCTTTTGAACCACAACTTTTGTAGTAAGTTCTAACTATTTTTACACGTTTTTCGGTTGTTAAACCAACAATATTCGTAAATGGCAAACCTTTCACTAAACAAATAATACTTCAGATGACACCAAATGGATATCCTTATACAATTGAAAGCAATGAAAATTTAATTTAAACTAATTTTAATTTTTTGGGTTCTGTTCACCAGGAGGTACAAGATTCCACCTACGGATCCTATCTCCCTAGGATGTACTGAAATTCCTTTCGCGAAATGTGCAAAATATCTTGGTGCATTATTGGACAAGAAGCTGAATTTCAAACTCAACATCCTGGACATGGCGAAAAAGGCCACAGTGGCGCTATATGCGCGCAAGAGGGCAATAGGGAAACAATAGGGATTAAGGCTTGGCATTGTTCACTGGTTGTATACCGCAATATTAAGACCGATAATGTTGTATGGTATTATCGTCTGGTGGAAGGCTCTTGAGAATTCCACATACTGTAGGATACTGTACAAGGCCCAAAGGATGGCCAGTCTGTGCATCGCAGGTGCTCTTCGCACCACCCCACTTAATGCACTAAATGGAATTTTGCATTTACTACCCCTGCACAGAATTAGCATGCAGACTGCCGCAGATACGGCGGTTGGACTAAATGGTCAAACAGTGGTTACGGTCACAGTGTCATCCTTGGCATGATGCCTCACATAACAAGCACTATTGACCGCACTTTGGCTGACCCACTGTTCGTCAAGAAGTACCACGTTCTTATACCAGATAAAGATACATGGAAATGTAGAACTCCTGGTACAAGATTGTATGTTGACTTCTACACTGACGGTTCAAAATTAAGTAATCAAGAAGATTTCGGGGTCTATTACAGAGACCAAGAGCTACGTGAAGCAAGAAGGCTCCCTGAGCTCTGTAGTGTTTATCTGGCCGAAATTTTGGCCATTACGGAATTGGCAGAATGCCTGAGACATAACATCCTCACAACGGTGGGTATTAACATATTCTCTGACAGTCAATCTGCCATTAAATCCCTGGATTCTGTCTTTCTAAAATCGACATCAGTCCTGAATTGCCGCAGATCTCTTAACGAGATGGCTGAGCATTTCAATATTCACCGTATGCGGGTGCCGGACAACAGGGACATACCAGGGAACTGCATAGCAGACGGACTAGCAAAACTAGGGGCAGTCTTACAGACTCCAGCCTAGTTGGAGTCCGTGGGCATGCCTCTGGCCACTTGCAAGACCCTACTGCGAGATGGAGCATTTTTAGTTGCAAATGGTAGGTGGGAGTCTGTCCGAAGCTGTAATTAATCCAGACAGTAGTGGCCTCGCCTAGATCTGAAGCGTTCACACACATTGCTGTCGCTATCAAGACCCGACGTCTCATTGCTTTTATCCGTCATGACGGGACACTGTCTGATTCGAAGACATGCAGTGAGATTGAGGGTTGCGACTAGTGGCTTCTGCAGGAACTGTGGTGATGAAGAAGAGGAGGAGTCAATAGAACGTCTTCTTTGCAATTGCCCCGCCCAGGCGAACAGTCGGGGATCGACACTGAGCTGTTATTTCTTTAGGGACCTAGGAGCTCTTTTAGGGACCTAGAAGCTCTTTTAGGGACCTAGGAGCTCTGGGCGATATAGATATTGTCGGACTTAAGAGCTTCTTGAGACGCTCAGGATGGTTTAACGGGGGAAGCTAAGGACATCCATATCTCTAGTTTCCGTGGTATCACAATAGACTATACAGTCTAAGTGAATCTATCTATTCAGACTGCCACACTGACCTAACCTAACCTACTGTAGTTTTTGGGGTTTACAATGAAAAAAATAGATTCCAATTAGGCATTCAATATGTATTGATAGCAGCCGACTGAGAGTAGGTTACGTAATCCATTTACATTTCTCAAAACCAAGTTTATCAAACTCATAACATATGCCCAATTTGGCTGAAGTTCGAATATGCACAACCGGTCGTCTGCATGGGAGTTCGATGAGGGGGGCAATTTTACAGGATTGTGCAAATTAATATAATGGTAAAAAATCTAGATTGTTGCAATCTACAAATTACGAGTAACAGGGAAAACATTAAATTTTTGGAAATCAGTCAGTCTGTATGGGCAGCACTATATGGGGAATGGTTAATCTAATCTAATTTTATCGTGCATTGTAAAACGAATATTAGGTAAATACTGATGTTGATTTTTGACTGCTGGTTACGAGTTGTAAGGGAAAACTTTTATGATGCGTCACAATTAGAGTGCTCAAAAACCGAAGCCGTATGCCGCTCTTTTCAAAATCTCCATTTTCGAATAACCCATTTAATGGGTTTTTGAAACATTACAAAATTGTTTTAAAAATAGCTTTATGTTGAGGGGACTAAAATTTCAAATTCATAAAATGGTTGATTCCGACTCACACAGTGTTAAATTGGATATTTTTAATACTGTCTCAGATGATCACGAAATATAGATATTGACCATTGCAGGTAATTTAATATTAATTCCGCACTTTCATAATCATCGCTATTAATAAAATAAGCCATTACCCAAAATGTTTTTGGGAAATATTTTATTGTGGATGTTTATGACCGAATAATTGATTGACTGACTACGCATACTAAACATTTAAATATATTAATCTGATATATTGAAAATTTGTCGGAAATCATGTCGAAAATAATCCTACTTTATATACAATTAATACAAATGTTCCAAGATATTCCGACAACTAAATTTTGTTATTACATAGAAGTGAATTAATTGAATGGAATTACAATCGATTTGGAAGGTAAAAAAGGTTAGAAATCTTCGTTTGCAAATGAAAAATAAATAGCAAAGCCAAATATTAAGAGAAAATTATTGTTCATAGAGTGATTATATGCGAAGATGACCACTTATAGACACAAAATTTTCAATTTGATAAATTCCCCTTATTAAGTTATTTATAAATCGTTACATTCTCTTATTACCGAAAAAGGAGAATAGAGAATCATATTAAAATAGTTAACATTTAATCTTTTAACGTAATCGTTAAAAAGTTATTATCCTGTTTCCTTATGTAGCACAGAAGTGTAGTACATTCAATGTTTGTTGAAAATCATTTTTAAACATTTGCACTTTTCGTAAGTGGTTCTTTGCCGCGTTGTGCCATAGAAGTGAAGCGAAAGACATTATAGGCATTATAACACACTTGTAAATAAAATTCTTATTTTTAAGGCTTAAACTCGATTTTCTATTTAAAAGTGACCATAACATACATGCTCCCATCTGGGTGTAATATTTTTGCATTTTATCAAATGATAAATATTTTTACTCTTTCGGTGGAATGCGAACAAATAAGAAAGTTGTATTCAAATTGATAACTCAGCATAATTGTTAGATATTTTATACTGTTTATTCTGTTACATACCACCTGCTTGTCCATACTTTCATTTCTTCTCCTACAATAAGTTTAATTAGTTTTCCCGTCCGCACCACTGTAAAGCATCAACATCAAACCATTACCATATGTTCTAACTTTCTTTTCATCCTATACATTTCTGTACATTATCTGATTAACTAAATTTTATTGTCGGTGATAATTTCCATTGGTTCTGTTTATTGCACCTATTTCACCATTATCACATCTATCCCGGGGGCAATACATTCCGCCGTGCTACTCTGGTTGAGAATTTACGCACAATTTTATAGATCGTCCTTCGTCCTGAATGCATACGCACCCATTAATATATGAATGTGTGTAATGTTATTTTATGGCATTGCACATTGAATTTATTGTTGTCTTTGTTCTACTTCTGTAATGTTTCTTCCATACCTATGCTGTGTCAAAGGACTCCCTTCAGTTTGAAATTATATGAGAAAATTAAGGATAATAGCACAATTTAAGCTATGACCTGAACGTTAAACTGTATGAGAGGAATGAAATCGATTATGTGAGATTGATCGAATAAATTTTTATGTTTATGTCACTTTATTTAATGCCATCAATTAATACTTTGCCTAAAGCCGGAAAACATACGGCATTTAAAATTGCTGCATCTCTGCTAATAAATGAGAGAGGCTTAAAATGGGATTTCTGCAGTTTAGCATCATGTGCATTTGAAGTCAAGGAAGGCGATATTGAGCTTTTAAAATTAACGTATGTTTATGTGAATGAAATTAATGATTTACATACCACTACAAGTTTTAACCATGACAGGGAGGAAATGGTGCCAAAATTGATTCATACTACAAAATCGTTAGTGGCTCCTCACTAGCGATTGAATGATGTTGTTGCTTCTACAGAAAGGGATATAGTCAGCTTAAAAAGTAATCTCTATGCTTTGGCATTCTGTAAATTTGCAGTCAGAAAAGACTTTAAGCTCTTGATAAAAGTAAAGTGTATTTATTGGGATTTCTTGTATTTGTATAAACTGATTAGAAAATCAATAAAAACCAGGAAAACTAGAACCTTCACTTGACGTCCTTCTCCTTCGCGGCGAAAGTTTGAGTAATACTAGAAGAAGCAAGCTAAATTGGTAGGATCTTATCAAAAAATTCTCTGCATTAATGCGCAATAAAAGAAGTAAAGCTGTAGCTTTCAGATGTTCTATGTTTAGAAATTATAAATCAACTACTTAATTTTACTAAAACCCCTTATGCATATTAAACTTCTCTAAACTTAATGGAATTAAATGAAAGAAACGAAACTAGGAACTTACGAGTTACATTAAATAGCAATTTGTATCGAATTTACCAGGGAGGGCGTGATTATCTCGCCGATTTTTTGCAAATTGTGTTAGGCGTTATTGATACAAATTTAACTGATTCGAGACAAAATCAAATTTCGATAATTCAATCAATTTTTACAGGAAGTAGGTGTGGCAATGCCCTACATTTTCACTATCTGAACTTAGTCACCATTATCTGAACTTAGTCACTGAACTTAGTTCACCAAATGCGTGATGTACACCAAATCTGACCGAGTACAATACAACTGATTGGAAGCTATGAAGCTAATAATCAGATTGATACAAGATTCAATTCAGAATCGAATTAGTGATACTCATTCGTCTGTCCATTTATTCTCGCATTGCTGTGAGCAAGGTATCATTTGCAGTTACTTCAATAAAATTGTCACCTATGTTGTACAGGGTGGCGCAATAGAACGTGCATATTTAAAAAATAGATTAAAAAATAAATACAAAACGTATGGTTAAAATAAATCTAAGGCATTGTAGAGTAATAAATGGAGTTTGTTTTTTAAAAATAACATCATCTAAATGGTGACCCTCTCTACGACGGCACTCCTCTAACCGCAAACGAAAATTATTGAAAACTTTCTTCAGTAATACTGGTGTAATGGCTGCCATTTCACCACGGATATTCTTCTTGAGCTGAACGATGTTTCTTGGATTATTACTGTAGACTTTGTTTTCGAGGTATCCCCACAAAAAAAAAAAGTCAAGGGGCGTCAAGTTTGGACTACGTGGGGGCCATGGGATATCACCTCTTTTCGAAATCAGTCTGCCTGGGAACATCTGCTTCACCACCGCCATGGAGTCATTTGATGTGTGACAGGTAGCTCCATCTTGTTGGAACCAAGTTCTGGAATTCACTATTCTTGAACTTTCAATTTCTGGAGCCAAAAATCCGTCCAACATCTCAACATAGCGTTCCGTATTTACCGTGACGTTTTGGCCCGCGCATTTTCGAAGAAAAAAAGACCAATTATTCCTCTGCAAGAGACTGCTGCCCATACTGTCACTTTAGGACTATGCAATGGTTTCTGGTGTTTGATTTTGGGATTTTCACTATTCCAGTAACGACAATTTTGACGGTTTACGAACCCATTCATAAGGAAATGAGCCTCGTCAGAGAAAAGGATATTGTCAAAATTGGAAAATCGATTAAGCATTTCATTAGCAAATGCGAGCCTTGCTATGAAGTCAGACTCTTTCAATTCTTGTGTTAATTGCAGCTTATATGGATGCAGTTTAAGATCCAATGTTAAAATTCGTTGCAAACTTTGTCGTGATAATTGTAAGACAGACGATCTCTTGCGAGTCGACATTTGTGGATTTCCTCGTACTGACTCCATAACTCTCTCAACATTATCTTCGGTCCTAGATGTTCTTGGGCGACCATTTGCTTGTGGTTTAAATATTGAACCGATCTCTTCAAAACGCTTTACCCATATTTTAATTAAATTAGCACTCGGCGCTTCACTAATTCGCCGTAGTCCATATTCAGCACAATATAGTCGCCTAGTAGCAATATATGAACGAGAGTTCTCGTAAAATGCGCGCACGCAAAATGCGCGACGCTTCCTGTCGAAGTGATTCATAGGGACTAAAACTCCATGAGCCCGCCAACCCAACGATGTAGGTGCCCCCCCGCTCTCGCCTTTTCTACCCCGCAAAAAAAGATGATGCAATATGCACGTTCTATTGCGCCACCCGTTATTTGATTCTAGGAGAATCTCTGTTGAAAATAAATCGCATTTATTTACTTTGTAATATAGCTCCATTACTAGTGATCTGTCCAAGCTTGATTTTAACGCCTTCACGTATCGTACCTTTTATCTTAATATTCGCATATTTAAGGCAATATAACGAGTACTGCTCCTTCAAACATATTATAAATTCCAAAAATAGGATACCTTCGACATATAATGATTTCCGAGATATGGACACATTTAAAACAATGTATTGCAGGCTATTAGTAGGAAGTACTTGTTTAAAACAAAGGTGTGTAATTTTCTTGATTGGGTGATCTGTTTCCGAAAACTGGAAATATTTACTTTTGTAGTGATTTTTTCATTCAGTGAATATTTATAAAAGTTTATGTGGGTCACATGATGCGTTACTCTGGCCGAACTTCTTTGAGTGCCTAAAATTTGTTTATTTTTGCGGTTATATATTTGAATTAAAAAAAAAAAAAACTTTAACAAATACCTCTTTTAATATTTAATTACGCAATTTGATGGACGCCACGTTCTCATTGCCTTTAGGACTCCACAGTTGCAAGATGTATACATTTTCTGTATTTTAGCGATTTTATTATTTGCAAAGCTTTTGAGATTACTTCTTTCAGTTCCTTTAAAGAGCCACAAAAATTTGATAATATCTGCAGCCGAACGTTAAAGTTTTGGGATGTAAGAAAATTTGTGTTTCTTAGTTTTGGGCCCACCCCAGGGCTCCAGCTCACGATTAGCTTCTGGTCGAAATTAGACTTGCATTTGTAGGATTTCTGAGGAATGTGGCAATGCACCCTATTTTCCCACAAACTGGCGAAACGTTACAGTTAAACATTAAATTGTCCCTAAAATAAGAAAATATAGTTTTCGTTTATATGAGCGCCACGCCCACTTGACTTAATTTAGCATGATGAAACCTGTCATCTTTCTAGGAATATACTCTAAAGTTCTGATAATGGTTAAAGGGTATGGTTTCCTCTGTATTGTCAGTTACTGTTCATTTCCCTTTTCTTTTACAAAAATATTTTTAAGAATGATAGCAGTATACCATGGAATTTCACAATCAGAAGTCAAAATGGAGGAGATGCCACATCCGATATGGCGACATATGAATATTTTTCTAGACCAAACAAAAATACAGTATAGGTAGATTTCCTGCCCATTTCAAGAGTATCAAGAAACACGTCTGTGAACTGTATTTACATAAATATTATGGAAATATATGCAGATGACTTGAGAATATATCACAAAATTTCTAATATTTCTGAGGCTCCAGATCTTCAGAATGATTTAGATAATCTTCTTGATTGATATTCCCTAAACAAACTTTCATTAAATCTATCAAAATGTGCCCATATTTCATTTTTAAAGGTCTCACAATGCAATTCAACTGGTTTTCAAAATTGGTGATTACAGGCACCTTACTGCTGAAAGTAAAATGGATTAAGGTGTTGTTTTTGATGCGGCACTGATTTTTACCTCACATATAAATTATTTTATACCTAAAGCTTATCACATACTGGCGTATGTTAGAAGAAATTATTCCGATTTCACCCATCCACATACCTTTAAAATAGTGTATACTTCCTATGTAAGATCAAAGTTGGAATATGCCTCTATTATTTGGACTCCCCTTTGCCAAGTCAACATATCACGCATAGAGAGAATTCAGCGGGTCTTTCTGAAATTTACTCCTCAATTAACTTTGGTGATTTTGTGCCTCGTTATATTTTCAGATGTTGATTACTGGGCTTTCTGCAATATCACCGTATTTATCATAATTTGTTATTTGTATTCAATGTAACAGCTGGTATAATTGATTGTTCTGAATTATTGTCGCTTATGCCATTTTATGTTCCGCCGAGATCACTTAGATATCATTACATATTTAATGGAACACGCCATTCCACAAATTATGCCCAGCATAGTGCTTTGAATCGCGGATTTATTGAACTCAATACTCTAATGGTATTGCAAGAAATGAATACCCAATTCAACACCTAGAGTTTTGTATGTCAAGAAATAACTTTAAACTGTTCCTTTTTAGATATTTAAAAATAATTTACATAACATTCTTGAAATAGGTAATGTAAATTTTTAGTCTGTAGGGATTTATATGTTAAAGACCTAAATAAATAAAATGAGATGAAATGAAATATTAGACTGTTGAGCTAACAAATTCGTCTTTTCACGAATAAAAAATTACACGGGACATCGCGCCGAAGCTTGGCATCATTGCACAACTTATTTTTTAACGTACAATAATATGTTCGGTGATAAAGGTTGCGTTTTTTTTTTGGATTCTTATATACGATACCGGTATAGGATACCAAACAAAAAACCCATTGGCGCTTAGCAAAATTAACTTGGCATCATTGCTATTTATGAAATGTTTATTCATTTTGCATTTTTTTTTTATTAATTTTATCATCCATTTATAAAATAAACAATTTATTGTTCGCGCAATTAATAAATTAAAACAAACAATTCAAACACATTGTGTTTGTGCTGATGAAAACTTTGAAAATGCAAATATTTTTATTATACGGGAAGTCGAACTGTAATGTTCTTCTTAATAGCTAGAAGCGAGCAATAACGCCCATGAAGTGGAGGATTTACAGGCAATTATTGAGACCATAGTGGTCGTGTCCTTTTCATCAGCGTCCGAGAGTGAAGATGACAGTGAAGACGACACTGCTGCAGCTGGTGCACAAAACCAAAATTCACCAACTGATCACTACAAAAAAAATTTACAACTTGAATTTACGTTATTTGGCGTTCTCTTTCTTCTTTAACTTCTTTGTTTACTTTTGCGTAGGAGAACTTGGTCGCATCGTTATTTTCCATACTTTTCTACTACTTTTTTATACAACTTATACTCGTTTAGCTTAGAGTGCAAAATTATCCCCGTTGGCGTCTACCGGATAGCATTCGTATGGTAAAATGGGTATAAGATATTTATTTATTATTTTCTTCCTTTTAGAAGTTTACAAATGTATTATCGAACATATTATGACGCAAAAATGTTAGTTGTTCCAATTTTAGTGTTGGAAACCAACAAAATGTACCTCAGAAACCAACATAATACGGTCTGGAAAATATAGGGTGGCGCACAAGTAACGCTAAGATTTGATCAGTGGATACATTTTTTGTTTAAGTCTTTTTTTCCGTCTCTTTATAGAATTAACTAAAAATACTTAGGAAATTTATGATGGAAAGACTCAGCATAGAACAAAGAACCAA
This sequence comes from Philornis downsi, assembly GCA_019455685.1. Classification (NCBI taxonomy): domain Eukaryota; kingdom Metazoa; phylum Arthropoda; class Insecta; order Diptera; family Muscidae; genus Philornis; species Philornis downsi. The sequence goes on along the minus strand of JAHXMU010000118.1, from coordinate 3,118,661 downwards.
AGTTGTTCAATTTTACTTTGAAAGTCAGCATTCGGTTATTCAGATCATATCGAAATTTCTTTCATGTTCGGAATGGTCCTAGGGCTTCAAAAATTTACCGATTGGTTCATCTAGGCGGTCTTTGCAAGGAATTTTACATATGTTACATCTTTTCTCATGTAAGATGCAATTGGTTCACGAGTTAAAACCAATGATGCACAAGAACGCATTCAATATAGTCGCCGTTAATGTCACTCATGCGCCACCCTTTATAAGTCCCAAATTTCACGACCATTTTTTTTAATGGAGCTTTACCGCGGAAAGCCTTTAACCGAAAAGTATATATTATTTGTTATTTTTGAAGTGCTTAAACCCTGCTGATTAACCTGCGCAAGTGGCACAGCTGAAATTTTGAGCTGAAATTTAATGCCACAATATTTTCAGTGGTTAGATTGCCTTTAAACCGCATTGTGAATTTCGAAGCACAAGAGGAGAATTTTCGACAAATTTTGCTCTTTTGTTTCAGAATATATATGTAGCCAATACAGAAAATTCAGTTATGTGAACTAATTGATCTGTACCTTCATCAATGAGAGGGTTTATCCCTTTCGGAAAATTAGTTAATTTGTATGGGAGGTGACAGAAGGAGTGAACACTGCAGTCTATATTCATTATCACGCCATATTTTTCTAAACACTTATTTTTACTGAATTTCGTGAATTTGGATGATAAGTATGAACATACAAATATTTGGTTTAAATCGATCATTTGTATTAACAGAAGGGGCATGGTTAATCGATCACATTTGTAAATTCTACCAAGCATTATAGGGAAATCCCGTAAGGCTTCAATAGTGTTCGACTTGTCCACATAGACTAACGACTTGACATAACCCCACGAGAAATAATCAAGAGGCGTTAAATCGCAAGATCTTGGGGGCCAACTCACAGGGCCAAATCGAGAGATAAGCTGCTCACCAAACTCATCCCTCAACATACCTATTGTTTCACGAGCAGTGTGGCATGTTGCAACGTCCTGATGAAACCACATGTCAACCCAGTTCAACTCAGTTAATTGGCGCAAAAAAAAAAAAAAAATCGCGAATCATGGCTCGGTATCGTTTGCTGTTGACAGTAACGTTTCTTCCACGATCGTTTTTGAAGAAAAATGGACCGATGATGCCACCAGCTCATAAACCACACAAGACTGTCGTTTTTTCGGGATGCATCGGTAATTCATGTATGGCATGTGGCTGTTCATCACTCCAGATGCGACAGTTTTGCTTGTTTACGTATCCGTTCAGCAAGAAATGAGCCTCATCGCTGAACAAAATTTTTCGCGAAATAAGTGTTAATATAATCGTATCCATGTGAATAAACTTAGTGTAATACGGCAACATATACATAATACGACAGCAAATTATTTGCCTTTAGTGCAATGGAAATTTGTTTTCTAAACACTCAATCTTTTATGTTGCGATTTCAGCGCGAAAAGAACACTTAAATTGTACAATTAATTATATTGCAGAAAGGAGTATGCAGACCGCTCATTACGAAATATGATCTAATGCCATTGAAGAACACTACACCAAATATATTTCCTCAGGCAGATTAACAATATTTTACAGCAACAGAGACTACCAGTAAATCATTGCGACATGTGTCTTCTAACTTGGCGTAAATCACCACTGGCCGTGTGTGAAGAATCAATCCAATCTTCTCTTATGAACTGTCGATGTACGATATCCAATCAGTGGTTCTCTGTTGATAAATCCTTTACATAGAATGACAAAATCCTGGCGTATGACCCAAGATTAAATCCGCAAAAAAAAAACGAAAGAACGAAACGCACAACTGATTGGCAATAAATTTTTTTCCTCGATGTGCGAGCTCAAGCTAGCGGGTGTAAAAAAGACCAGGAAAATATTGTGTCATAAATTTCAAGGGAATCTCATAAATTGCGTTTTCTTTTTTTTTTTTTTTTTGACAGTAAACACAGAGCTTATCTTTATTACGCGTCGTCGTTTGGATTTCGCTGATGATGGATTTTTAAGAGGAAGCAGAATGTAGGCCTTTCATTGCATGCGCAAGGGAAAAGCACTGGCATCATGTCGATTACGTAAATTTTATGGAAAAAAAAAGAAAAAATTGCGTCACAAAACATGCTGCAAAATACTGATGCATAAAATAACTACAAGGATATAAATGCAGAGCACGCAAGTGTATGCCTTCGTATTTTGATGCAAAAGGTTTACCATGTGAATGTTTATGTACACATGAATTGCTGTAGTCCGTCTGGACCTTTTAAAATGTAGCGTATCTGTATTCTCTACATTAACCTGCAGCATGTAACAATTCATTTAACTGCATAGCATCATATCACTATTACAAACTGATGCGCATGAGAAGTATATTTTTGTAACATATTTTTTCAAAGGCCACATTTAATAACAACATCACTACAAATTACTAAATATTAATTGATTATTTATAAGTTGCATGTATGATCTGTGTTTACAACAAAATAATTAGCTTTATAATTTTCCAATAATTCCGCATAATGGATTTGTATCGTAGTGCTACCTTATTCAATATTCGGTCATTTTGGCATATGCATATGAGGGCGGTCTAAAAACTAATCGACCTAACAAAGAAGACACAAAAAAATTGGGAAAAATTTTCTTTATTTTTTAACATAATTCTTTTGTTTTCGATGTTTTATTTATTTTTTTTTTCAATTTCAATTTCTTTACAAATTTACAAGTTTAGATTTTAGTTAAAAAACGAGCTGCCTGCTCTAATGCACACACCTAAGGAGAAGAAGTCAAAACTCATTGTCAAAAAACAAGAGTGACAAATGTCAAAAATACTAGTTCACAATAATGATTCTCTAGTGTTGGAAAGGGATTAAGTGCATAAGTGATGTGCATTATAGCAGAACCGAGTTTAGTGACATTTTATTGTTGTTGATGAAGATCCAACACTACCTTTAGCTCGATAACGGATTTCAGTTACACAAAAGTTGAAAAAAATTTTATTTATATTTCAACATAATCCCCTCTTAGCTCGATTCACTTTTTCCAGCGATATTCAATGGCTTCTATACATTGGTATGGAAATAACTGCCAAACTCCTTAAAATATCCATCAAACGTACACTCCAACTCGTTATTGTTGGCAAACGTTTTATAACCGCGCAATTTTTTCAAGTTTTGAAACATAAAATAGTCCAAGTGAACTAAATCTGGCGAATAAGGTGCGTGGTGAAGTAATTCGAACCTTAATTCATTAATTTTGGCCATTGTAATAGTGGATGCGTGAGCTGGAGCATCGTCTTGATGAAACAAGACTTTTTAGCCAAATGTGGCCTCCATAATTGCATCATCTAAACACTGCAAAAAATAACTTAATGTTAGCCTTTGATGGTTTTTCCTTTCTAAAGATTATCAATAAAAAGTTATAAGTAAGCAAAAGTAAAATAATCCAATGCGCATTCAAAACAAAAAAAAAAGAATAGACGCTATGACCTTGCCTGCAGATGGAACCCTATTCGTCATTTTGGACACAATTCTTCCACTCCAATCCACTGCTTAGGCTGTTCCTTTGTTTGAGGTATGAAGTGGTGGACTCATGTCTTCTCCATGGTCATAAATTGTAATTATAGTGGAATCCCAGCGATATCTTGACGAATATTTGTTTTCAAATGATCCAACATTTGAGGATAATCTGCGTAAATACGGTCTTTAACATAGCTCCAAAAAAGGTTTAACGATGCCAAACCGTTTGATCCAATTGATGTCGTCATAAGGTGAAATTGCGGTTTCTGTAAACTTCTCATACAATAAATCCAAAATCGCTAGTGTTGTGTGGGTCGTGACACTGTCTTGTTAAAACCACATATCGTCTAGTTCATAACCTTCAATTGCAGTACAAAAGAATCAGTTATCATGAATTGAAATTCGAATTATCCGCAAAAATTTCACTAATGCTAATAAATTTGTTTGATTATATTTGTAGTAAATTTTATCTATTTTTACGCTTTCTTCAGTTGTTAAATGATCCATATTCGTAAATGGCAAAACTTTCACTAAGTAAATAACGTTTCAAATGATAGGTATTTAACAGGTGACAGCCTTGCCAGACCTGCGGTTTTGAAACCACCAAATGGTTAACCCACTAAATGGATAATCTTTTGACCAAATAAGTTTTATGACTTTTTAAGTCGATTGAGGGATGTTGCCTGGTACGAAATGCCAAGAGTAAGAAATCACTATGCTGTGAATTAATGCATAGTAGAAGATGCTAAATCATAATCATTTACTGAAATGATTATTATAATAACTTAATACCTAAGGCTACTTTGTATGTGAGGTACCCCAACGCGATTGTCAATGTAAACAGAAGGTTAATAAAAGCTTGATACTTCCCAAGTTATATTGAACTTGGTGCAATTGCATAAAGGACATAATCTAAGAATATATAAAAACAATTAAATTAAGTAATTTCAGTGGAGGGCACCGAAAGAGCGTGGTTATCCGGTCGAGTTTTTGACATTTTGAAAGACATTGCAATTTAATAAGAATGCAACTTACAGATTTGGGTTTGAAGGAGAAAGTTAAATTTCCGTAAATCGATAGGATTATACGTGTGTACACGAGTGCCATTAGCAGTGCAGTTCATTTTCATTCCCCTAACTAAATTTGTTAAACGAAATTTAACCTTATTTTAGTAAACCTTGAACTTGTGTCTACTTGGACTGAATTTAGTATGGCTATATAAACGATATGGACATAAGAATATACTAGTAAAATCGCTAATTGGTATGGGAGGTACCGGCAATTCCGGTAATCGGTAATTTTTTTTTTTTTTGGAAATTTTGTCAAGAATTATATAATAGCACAATTAACAAAAATTAAGGCTGCTGCAGTAAACGATTTAGGAATTAAAGCGGAGAAACTCAATTACGGAAAACCCATTAATTTTATGGAAGGTTTACAGCTGAAAGACGTGGCGTTACATAAAAAATATTAAGCATTTCACAAATATCATTTGCCAATACTCTGCTCGCCACAATGCACAATATAAAACCCGGTGTATGAAAAATTAACATGAATATATTTCTCATTAAATTTGCAATATTCGCGTTACATATCTAACTCCTTTTGAACTAGTTATACTAGTGAAGGTCTTTTCATTCAGCATTTCTATGTGTAAAAGTAATCCCCAAATTAATTTTTATTAAACTTACCATATTCCGACCATATATTTGCTGTTTATATTAGAGGATACTTTTTTTGGTTAAACATTTCTGAAAGAAAAAAATTCCTCAAATTTAGACCTGTACTATGTGGATGCGGGGCATTACATTGTGTTGTCGCATTCTGTAAACATTATTGAAAATTAATGGAGTGTGTCACTACTGATATGAACGGATGAAACAGCAACCAAAAAATCCCACACATGTAAATCACTGGTGGCTTACTTATATTGGCATTATAGGTACGTGGCACACATAAGTACGTGTTGCCGATATATGACTTCAGATAGCTTCCACTAGAATAATTTAAAGATGTAGCAAACTTAGTTGAGGCAAAACACCCACAAAGAATGCTTTCACTATGAAGCATTGATGAACGATGCTAACAAAACTACAATTGTAAAATGAATTCATGCAAACAGTGCTAAGCTAATTCTTCAACACCAAAACAAAACATAGTTAATAACTATAACCGAAAAATAAAACAAAGGAAGCAGGAAGCAACTCCCTAACGCATACATTATGAGTGCTAGTAGGAATGAGTTCATATTTAGGATATGTGAAAATAGTACTATGTGATGAGTACTACTAAAAGACGACCTGATTTAAAGCCGCGAACTCCGAACGGAAATAGATCAGTATATAACTTTAAATATTATTTCACTGCTTTAGCTGAAAAGCAGATGCTCAATTTTATATGCGTGCTGTTATAATCGGTCAGATTCGAATAAAAACGGTTCAAATTATCAATCTATTGTTCAACTAGACTGTGTTCACCACGAGATTAATAAGACAATATAATATTCGCCAGATTTGGCCTTCTGCTACTTTTTCCTTTTCCCAAGGTTGAAGAGACTTATGAAAGGACGGCGTTTTGTGACGATTGAGTAGATACAAATCGAATCGCCGAACACGCAAAACACTTGTTTTATTTATGCCTCTCACAACCAAACTAGACATGCTATATGGATAAAACCGTCAACATGTCTTCGAGACGAGTGTACCAACATAAAAAAAAATAATAATCGAAAGTTGAATGTACGTTGCCCGCGAAATTTGAAAATTCACCTTGTTTTTAGCACACCTCGTAAATATATCCATAGACTTTGACAGATCTACGAGAACTATATGCAGTTTTCGTTTCTCAAAAAGAATACATATTTATGATGCTACCTGAGATGCTATTTTGTTTTTCTTTTACTTTCCACAAAAAAATATATTTTTCAATAATTATAGCGCATATAATTGTTTATAGATTTGAGTGTTAAAGAGCTTCAAATATTGAAAATATAACCAGAACCACAAAGGTTTTAGTAAGGTAATGAATTACACACAACTTCATCCATTTCGTTGCTGCAAGACGATTCAGGGTGACAGCAAAGTCGCGACAAATACCTCGCCTGTTACCGAATATTGCTAGGAATTGTCTGCGAATAACCGGTGGAAAATTATAGTATACTGAAGCATTCCTGTCTGGAATTGTAAAGAAAAAATTCATGTGAAAGGCACAAGAAAGCTTTTCAGACTCAAGTGAACTAAACACCTTACGCGTATGTTTAATCGTATTAAAGATATGAACCTAAGAACTTATGGGCTAACTCGACCATTTGTATGAAAGCTAAGCGACATACTAAATTAGTCGGTTTCTTTTTTTTATTTATCTTTTTTTTATTTTTATATTTTACCAACCATTACCATAACAGTGAGTCTTACCAACTGTACAAGTGTCAAAAATTTGGATTACAACAGTGATAAACGCTATGGTTCACTATCTGGGAAATATTAGCTAAGTACTAAGTTTTAAGAAGTCTCACAAAGTCAAAAGATATTTCGCATTTTGAGCGTCTTTTTCAGGATGTTCAATTTTTTCAAATGATGTATGCCCTAATCCCTTCAGTTGAAGGTAAAACTAGTACAGTAATTTCCGTCAGGTAACCTGACTAACATATACAATCTCCCAATGTCCTTTGCATTGTGCGCTGTAAATCCTTTGGTGCTTATAGACAAACACTATGGATTAATGCGCAATACAAATGAATGAAAGACGAGAATCCAGAAATATATCTGTGGTCACAACCCATAACAGCCTAAGTCTGTTTTTCAATATTTTCAATACAGGAGTTTAAAGTTTTGAATCTTCACTGAAAATCAGGAGAAGGTGTTTTTTGGAAAACTTTGCTACAGATTCCAAGGAAATGAATTTCTTTACTTAGTTGTTAACAAAAAATAGTTGTTTATTCTCGCAGTCAAAAGATATTATCGAAAAAGACACTTAGGCTCTTATGAATTGTTGAACGAAAGAAAGTCAAAAAGTTCAAGTTGAGTTAGGCTATTATTCCAGATTAAATAAAAAACTTTAAGTTTGGAGAAAGACCTTAACTCAATTTATGTTTATCAAAAAACGAAATTGTAATTCGGAATAAGAGCTTAACTTAAGTTAGGAAAATAAAATTGTTTCTTTATTTTTTTGGATTAACGACTTAAGTTGGTTTAGGCAATGATGAAAAAATAATGTTTGTATTTGTTGTAATACTAAATTGACTTATGCAGTTATGCCAAAACAGTCATTTAGAATAATAACTGAAGCTATTAGGTTTTTTAGGATTAATTGCCTTCCTAGAAGAGATACAAACATGAAAAATTTAGAGCAAATAAATTTAGATACGCTGAATACGATGGTGCTAATAACTCAATTGTGTCCTAACTCTAGTTAGGCTGTTACGGGTTGTGACCACAGATATATGTATGAAATAAATTATGTAAACGGAGTGTTATCCGGTTGTTTTTTTCCACATTTGCTCATGGACTACATTGGATACCACTGACAAAAATTAAAGTTACTGGAGTCTGCGCATTGCAGTTTAGAGGAGAAAAAAAAAAAAATTACTAAATCGTCCCATTTTCATAGGAGGTATCCGAATAAGCAGGGTATTGCAGTCCGTTTTTGTTCTCAGAAATGCGTTTATCAAACTCATAACGTACTCGTATACCAAAAATGGCTGAATTCATTGCAGCCACTTGAAAGATACGAAACTAAGTATATTAAATGATCATTTGTATGAATGGTACTAGAGAGGGCGTGGTTGCATGGTCAATTTTTTCAAGTTTTGCCAGACACTACAAAACAACGCAATGAATAAAAAATCAGATTGCTACAGCCAACTATTTAGGAGATATAAGGAAGAAGCTTTATGTCAGTAAAGTTGATATATTTATACGTGAGACATCAAATATGTTTTCATTTTAGGACACTACCGTCGCAGATCCTTAACCAGTACCAAATTTGACTGAATTTAATGCAATCAGGTGGAAAATATGAACCTAAGAACATATGGTTACATCGATCATTCGTATCCGATTTTCTCAAAATTTACCAAGAATTATTGAATTAGGAGATGCATGAAAAATGTTATTTTGGAAAATCCTATAATGCCAAGTATTAAGAAGTCTCATAAACAACAATCGTGAAACACATATAGCCAAAAGATATTTGGTACCTTAGACGCCTCTTTCTGGCTGCTACATATTTGCTGTATCAAATGATATATACCTTCATTCCTTCGAGTGGAGGTACGAAAAAGGAAGAAAGTATTATCCATTCAAAGGTAAATCGAAAGAGGCAAACGAAAATTTTGTTGGGGATAAGACATGAGCATTAACGATTATGTTATCTGCAATCTATGTAAATACACTAAATTAAATTTGGTCAAATTAGCGTAAGTTTACAAAAAAATCTGTATATATAAAACTGAATATTTGCATCTTTGAGAATTTATTCCGAATAGGCATCTAAACTAATGGACCGAATGTTATGGAATTTTCACAGAATACTTATGTGAAAGGAAACATGAACTACAGTAGGTTGTGGTTAAACAACGAGGTTAAGCAAATAACAATTCTGAACACCCATACGAGGTGTATTCAAAAAAAAGGGTATTTCAATTTTTCTTAAAAAAATATTTATTTATTCATCAATTTCTATTTTATCTCCTTCAAAGTAGTCCCCCTCAGATATAACACACTTGTGACAGCATTTTTTTTTAATCCTTGAAGAAGTTTTGATATGCACTTTTTGGTATGTCCTCGAGCTCTCTCAGCGATTTGGTTTTTATCTCCTCAATCGTCGAAAAAAGCCGTCCTTTCATGGATCTCTTCAATTTTGGGAACAAGAAAAAGTCGCCGGCGGCCCAATCGGGTGAATACAATGGCTGTGACATGATAACGGTGTTGTTTATGGCCAAATAATCTCTCACAAGCAAAGATGAGTGAGCAGGTGCATTATCATGATGCAAAAGTCATGAACTTCTTTTCCGCAATTCCGGTCGTTTTTTTGGTATTACTTCACGCAAATGCCGCATAACTTCAAGGTAACACTCCTTATTTACCATACGATCTTGTGGTAAGAACTCCTGATGCACTATGCCATGGTAATCGAAGAAAACAGTGAACAAAACCTTGACATTTGATCGAACTTGGTCTTCCATTGGGACGATTGGGCTTTGGTTTCGATGTCATAACCATACGGGTATACCCATTATTCATCACCAGTTATGACCCTTCTAAGCAAATCTGGATCATCGTTGACGTCATTCAATAATTCCTGAACAATGCTCATGCGACGTTGTTTTTGGTCAAAAATCACCAATTTTGGAACGACATTTTGATTTTGGACTCTTCCATTGGGACGATTGGGCTTTGGCTTCGATGGCATAACCATATACACATACACACGATCCGGCACCAGTTATGATCCTTTTAAGCAAATTTGGATCATCGTTGACGTCATTCAACAATTCCTGAGAGATACTCGTGCGACGTTGTTTTTGGTCAAAAATCAGCAATTTTGGAACGAACTTCGCTGCCACACGCTTCTTGCCCGAAATTTCCAAAAAGATTGCATGGCATGAGCCAACCGATATGCCGACATCCTCAGTAACTTCTCTAATTGTGATTGGGATTTTCCAAAACAATTTTCTTCACTTTCTCAACATTTACATCGGCGTCCAGAGCGAGCGTCATCATTCACATCTACTCGACCTTTTGTGAAAAGCTTGTACCACTTGTAAACATTTTTTTGACTCGGAGTACTCTCACCGTATGCCACTGTCAATATTCCAAGTGTTTTTCAGCACTTAGTTCTATTTTTTACACAAAATTTAATGCAACTTTTTTGATTCAGTTTTTGCGATAGCAGAAAATCGCCGAACACGTAAAACACTTGTCTTATTTATGCCTCTCACAAACAAACTAAACATGCTATATGGATGAAACCGTTAACATATCTTCGAGACGAAGATATGTCGAAAGTCGAGTGTACGTAGTCCGTGAAATTTGAAAATTCGCCTTATGTTTTGAACACACCTCGTATGTAATTAATTATGTTACATAAGATTAAGTTTGGGAAAGGGGCGTGGAGGCGCCCACACAACCAGATATTTGAACGGCTACATTTCATGAAAAATTGGATAAATATGCACATTAAGATTTTGAACGGGTGTATCTCACAAAGTATAAAAGGTATACTGACGACATTTGTTATATATGTCGACACTACTATAAAGAGAAATATGTGTCAGAAAAACTGGGCAACAACTTTTTAATATTTTGCTAAAATGTTCCAAATGATCGTCATAAAATTTAAACAAGGTGCTGCTATCACACAACTTAACCATTTAGGCGGCCTTATCTCACTAAGTGTTAGAGATAAATACGTGAAACTTATGAAGAAAGCCAGGTAAAATAGGATGTAAGAAAATGGGAGTTTGGTGACACTTTGGACCGAAAATCCGTAACTATATTTACTAAACTAAACAACGAACCAGGTTACAAATGGAAAAGGTGAAGCAAATAGTTGTGTTATTGGCAATTCAATTCCGGTTCTATTCTATGTGGGAAATTTAATATTATAAAATTACAGAGGACGTTTCTTTCCCACTTTAATCGTGGCATTGCAACGCACGCCGGGTGAGCTAATAATATTATAAAAATAATATAAAACTTCTGAAGGTTACAATTTTCTCTTCTTTTATTGCACTCTTATATAGAATATCTGTCGATAAGAACTTAGCAATTTATGATGCTCTTTTTGGGCCCTGATGCTTTAATCGGTTTTGCGAAGCGCACAGATATTCCGAAAAATATTCCCAGGAATCGATTCAATAGTTTCAAACAAAAGTTAGGAATTTTAACGCTCAGATATGACATTTCTATCAAACTTTTGGTAGTGGTACTAATAAGCTAATCTACGGCGGTACAAAAAAAGTTCGCAAAAGTCCACCCTAGGGCTTAATGTACCATCTCTGTCTGTCTGCCGGTAGTTATGTTCGTTAGTTTGTCAGTTAGTTGCTTTATTGCGGCTGTTGGTTTTGTTGTTTCTATTGTTGTCATGTATCACTAATACCAAGACAACACTGAACGCAAACGAATTGTAAAATACAAGAAAACAACACATAACACAACAACACTCTTGTTCAACATGCCAACTTCGAATTGTCGTTATGACAATGAGTTTGAATCAGCTTTAGATTCCACATCTTCTGCTGTTGCTGATGCGGCTCCTTCTGTTGTTTCTCTTTGTTCGATCGTTGGTTGAGTCTTTCAATGGGGGGATTTGGGATATTTTAGCTAACGAACAGAATGTGTAGAATTTACGTTACCAGGCGTGTAAGTCTTTAGATAAATCCATGCTTCACAGATAAAAGTTTTACAAACATTTAACAGGAATTTTTTCCTTCATTTATTGATGTTTGCTACTTCTGCTTACGCATGTTTCTCTAAATTGAAAGCACATATATACAGTTTTCTATGTGTGTACGTATATGTACATAGGATATACTATACACACATGTTGTAGACATGCTTATGAATTTACTCATGTTCATATGTCGTCTATGCATTCCTGGTTGTTTATGGCCGAATAGCTGTGTAAAACTCTTGTTTACGAGATTAGTTTTGTAAGATAGGTATGATGTCAGTTTTACATAAGAAAATCTATGTTGTCACGTTTCCATGATGACATTCACAAAAATTTGCAAGATATTCAAAAATAACATAGTCGTACCGATATGACTTACAGTCAAATATTTTTAAGTACATATGTAGTATGTAAATAATCTTTATGTGTAATATACAAGTATACAGCAGTCGGCAGATGAAATTTGTATATTGTTAGTAAACACATTTTTTCTCAATCTTTTACGCTTATATTTCGCCATAACATATTAAAAACATAGGAGAAAACATTGACGCACTTACAGACAGACGACAGCCAAAGATGGAACCGGCTCTCTCGGCCGCCGTGTCACACAATAATTTTTTATCAACAATGACAGAATGACATCTAAAAATCAAAAAATTGTTTCACCCACAAAACTGTTTCACCAAAATTCCACAATTTCTAATCGACGTTCTGTGATCATTTCCGGCAACATTTTTAGTACGCGCTCTTATAGTGCAATGTGATCGTTTATTCGAGGGTCGTATATTATGATCAGCTAATGCCAAGCTTTGATCTTTTGGATCTAGGAGATATAGTTGTTACCCTAATTGAAAAATAGAAATAAAATAAATAATTTCATTTCGCTGGTTAGACTTTATTATCACAAAATAAAAATATGTTTATATTAAGTGCTACTAAGTTCTAGCCGAGCGTGAGGCTGAACGTTGTCATGCTGAAGAATCAATTTTTAGTGCCTCTCTGCGAATTATGGGCGCTTCTCTCACAGAGCTCGGCTCAATCGCACTAATTGAAGTCGATACCTATCCCCAGTGATGGTTTCGCTTGGTTTCAACAGCTTGTAATAAGTAACACCGATCTGGTCCCTCCAACTACAGATCATAACCTTCGCAGCTTGAATATTCGGCCGAGGCGACGACGTAGAAGCTTGAACGGGCAGCCCCCATGATTTTCTTTTCTTTGAATTGCTGTAATGAATCCATTTCCTTCATTTCCTTCACCTTCCTTTTTGTCGCTGAAGTAGTTGTTCACAGGCGAAAAAACGACGCTCAACGTCCTTTGGCTTCAGTATATAAGGAACCCAAGTTCCCAAGTTCGCATGCAATCGCTTGGAAATGGCTTGACGGGTAACTCCTAGTACAGAGGCAATCTCAACCTTCGTTTGACACGGATCTCCATCAGGCAATGCCTTCAATTCACTGTCTTCGAACGGTCGTCAACTTCAAAATCACCGTCTTTAGAGCGACGGAATTAATCTCGACACGTTGTATCACTTAAGGCAGCACCTCCGTAAAGGTTTTGCAGCTCTCGATGAGCGTCAGCCGCCGTTTTCTTCGATTGAAAGTAGAAAATCAATACTTTCCGCATATGACGACTATTTGGCACAAAATCATACACATTCACACAACCAAAAGAATATGGCGTCAAAATAAAATCACTATGGTGTCGAGGCGGTATGTTTACCATATGTGTAAGCATGGCTCATTACATTTAAGTTATGGCCGAATCGACCAGCACTTATAGCTGGCGCCATCTATTGGCAAACAGCGGGAACTTAGTTGCGCACCTAATACCTTCACTCGACGGAATAAATATATTCGGTACAGGCAAAATAAAAGCACGACGGATCTTTTGATCGAGTGTATTTTATTGGTGGCTGATAGACATGATAACTGGGGTAAATGAAACTTTCAGTCAAATTTGGTACTAGATAAGCACTCACTAAAGTACGGTTCAAGAATGAAATTGGACAATATTGCCACACTCCTTCTGGTACCACCCATAGAAATTGGTTAATATTCCGAAATGTAGTTTTAAATCAACTGGATGCAGTAACTTCAGTTTTTGTCTATTGAAATGATTTCCGATGCCAGGTGTAATATCCCATGTAGCATCTCTCATACGAACATAATATTGATGTATTCTCAGCTATATATTTTTCAAGAAATTGTACTAAATAAATAAAATTTTGCACACATCATGAGCAGGGCACAGTTAGTTCTAAAAATGAAAACTGACTGCATTGCGTTCACCTTCAAATACCTCAAAGTAAACGAATTGTCAATAAATAATACCTTTTCCACTTTGAAGCCTAATCCGAAGGCCTCACTTAAAGCTTAGGCTAAAATTTCCTTATTTAGTCTAAAAATTCCCAAATTTATTCATTCCTTTGTACTACAATCAGTATAATTTAGCACCAATCATGCAGCTACTAAACTTAGTTCTAAAAATGAAAATGGACTGCTTTGCTACGACTCTCAGGGCAAACAATTTAGTGCAATTTAGCACCAATCATGCTGTTACTGAACTTAGTTCCAAATGAAAATGAACTGCTTTGCCACGCCCCTCAGGGCAATACGTACACCAACTGGTCGATTAAGTATCGTTACAAGTTCTAAGTCAAAAAATTGGGAAAATCATTATGCTGTTTCTTTTATAGTACGCTAGTTAATACTATTTTTGCTAAGAATTTAAAGATGACTGAAATTTTTGTCAGCTTCCATAGAATGGAGATATAATCCTGACAGTCGTATAAATCGATATCCTTTTAACCATGCCCGTTCATCTGCGCTTTACTCAGGAGGCTGATTTTAAATTAGATATAGCCTGGTATGAAATAACTTGGCCTAAGAGCCATTGAACTCAGCTTTAGGCAAATAGGAACATTTTTTTGGTAAATATTGAACAATTTTTTTAAAGAATATAACTAAAAAGAATGAGAATGCCATTGTATACACATTGTGTTAAAACAAAATACCGGGCACAGATCAGCTAAGCAGTTTGAACACGATCTGACATTTATTTCGTTTGCACTGTCGCTTATTTTGTTTGCAGCTCATCTCAATTGAGAATGATGCAGAAGGCTTACGATGAATCGACTTTATCAAATACATGACCATATGTGTGGTACAGTGTAACAGAGATATCCACTGGACTTTCTAAGTTTCATGAACCAATACATAACATTTCACACGATTGCTTGAGTATGAAATGTGAATTTTTGTTTAAAAGATATAGTCAGTTTCAACCTCATATTCATAAATAGCTTTACAACTGGTGGTGAAATATATGCTTAGGGAAATTAGAAATTACATTTTCCAACCGACCCAATATCGAAAAAAAACCGTAACAAAGTCGATCACAAGTCAAAGAAATGCTGACAGTTTTTGTTGATTACTGCGTTATTGTGCGTTTGTGTTCTGGTGAGGAGGTAACACGATAAATAAAGAATATTTTCTGGCCGCTACGCGGCGTTTGAAAGAAGAAATTCGTCCAAAAATGCAAGATTTGTAAAAAGAATGCTCGTTGGTTTTGAACCACGATAACGCAACATATTACAAGACTATCATTGCATATACATAAATTTCAAATAGGCTGATTTAGCAAAACTCAGCGGTTCCTCTAAAGCAGAGAATTTGAAATATTTATAATTTTGTTTATTTTATTGAGCTTCAATTCGGAGATTTGAATCGATTGAATCGACACTTGTGGCAATCTTCACACGTTTGCAGAAACGCAAACGAACGTTAGGTAAAGGTACATAGGTTAGTTCGCCTAACTCAAATTTCTGGCTGTTTGAATAACTTGACAATTTTCATGATATATGTTTGATGAATATGTATTATGTGATAGTTACCGTTAAACTATAAAAAATATTAAAAAAATAATAACCTGAAAGCAGATAACTTTTTTTTTTAATTTTAGTGAATTAGAAACATTGTTGTTGCCATAGACGTTAAGAGATTTTTAGAACCATACCAAATCGAAAGAAGAATCTCAAAACCTTTTTTTAGCGAAAGACCAACGAATAATATTTCTACATACGTCTCATAATACTATCTCTGGTCGTTTATGAGATATAAAAACGAACACATTTTGTTGAAAATCCTGTCATCTTAGTATGATTTTGTAAATTAAGTTTATACTTAATGATTATACTACCTATGAATTATGTGTAACACCTTGAATTATAAACATGAACTAATTGAACTAATTATTATTATTATATTTATATTGTTGTGAATTTGCCTTATTCAATAATGCACTAAACGGAAACAGAATGTCAAGAACATACTAAAAAAACCAAGAGAACCGAGGTTTTTTACCACATATACTTAAGAACAATTTCTTATTCTTTTGTAACCCGATCATGGGATCCAAATAGTCTACTATCTTTTTCCAAGTAAACAATTCTCTTTTGTTATAGTTTCTTGACATATTTGGAGAAATTATACTCTAATTTCTAGAAATTATAAACTAATTTAGGTGCCCGAATTCTCTACTTTCCGCAAATAAGCAAATATCCAGCCCTACTTAATGTATATTCGCACAGCCAGATACAACGATAGAAATTCCATTGGCATTGAGGATGAATAAATGGAAAATTTACTTATAATTTTTTTGTAGACACATACATATATTAATAGATATGTGTGTTGCTTTGTCTTTGATGAGAATCTCGAGAAAAGTCACTGTTTTATTTTTTCGGTTTTATTTTCGACGAGTTTATGTTAAAAATATAGAGCAACATTTGCCATATGACTAGAAAATTAGATTACAATTTATGGTAGTGTGATTAAGTATGAAAGTACAATGCATTTCGTACATCTGATAATATATTGGATATGATTTGTAATTCAAAGTAGTATTGAAATTCATATTAGCAAAATAAAACAGTCTAAAGAATAAGAACAAAAAATGATTTATTGAACGGTAGGCAATACGTTCAACAAATTCCATTGCATACCATGAATGAGATATAGGAGAGATTCTTACATTTATTGAGCTTACAGGAATTTTTTTATTAGAATCTTTAAGGGAACCTATGGCTTAACAACAATTATGAATGTCAGCTTGAGAAGAATTTACACTTTTTGTTGATTACTCGAAATGTTCGTTAGAGGTATAGAATTCATGAGATATGATGATCGAAATTTCTATACTAAATGAATCTTATATTATATCATAAATAAACCACTTAAAATGTTCTAATCAAACATCCTTCAACATCCTTTACTTTGGCCGTTATGTGTTTTAAAAGGAATGGTGGGACCCTCCACTTTCTCCAGGAAATATTCTAACTCATTTTTATATAAGTAATAGTTCAAAATGTTAATGTAAAATGTAGCAACTTGGTACTTGATAAGAACACACTGTTTAATTTTTATAACAGTCGATCTATTACTTTGACCACCATAAAAGGGCTAGGGCTCCGCCGTCTTCCAAAACTATGACAGTAGCATATGCACAAAATCTCCTCCTTATACCTCGAGTAGAGTATTAGGCACCGTCATTTAAAATTAGTATTTGTGTGCGCGATATCTCTGTCCAATCAGGATCTACTACAGCCTAAGATTCTTTCCTGGAAGCAGTAATTATGCTTTGAATATTTCATATCAATTAGGTCTGTACCATAAAAGGGCGTTCGGAATTAAAACCTTGTGAAAATCCGATATTTTTTAATACATTCTCCATACCTTACATAATTTCATCGTTCGCGCTCTAAAAGATGAGTAATTTCTAAAAACAAATAAATTCCCTTGCATCCCCAGAATCAGATATGTGAGAGCTTTTTTACATTCAGCGAGCTTACACGCATTGTATTTTTAGACCCATTCAACCAACCCACATAACGACGATTCCGAACGTCACAGTTTGAGAAGCATTTACCAGACTTGTCGATTACTCGACTACTCGAAGTGTTTGTCAGACATTTGAAGCTATCGCCGCTTAAATCGCTGTATGCGGAATTGAATCCGCAATAATGTGAACGATATTCGCGTTTACTTACCATCGCGCCACGATCGGGCTTGAGATTTTTAGCCTTTCTTTATTTGGGCAACTGTGTATCAGTATAAACTGATAGTTTACAAAATTAGCACAAAATATAATAAAGAGAAATCTATTCTAATCTAAACTTATTTTTGTATGATATTGAGGCTTTATTTACCGGAGATAGATTTAGTTAAAACATGCACTGCTTTGGCCGATAATTTGTTGCCATTTTGGAAGTAATTCGATTGTGTGTCTCTCACAGATTTTCACAAATTTATTTTCATCAGAAAACTCATTTGTCATAGGTAGGAACAGATAGCTGGTAGCGATACAATCACGACCGTTTTCTCTTGGCGTTATTATAAGTGATCCACTGTTCATGGCCGATTTTGTTGCGATTCAGCAACGGTCCTCAGCTGGAAATTGGGTCCATGAGATTTTTTTCTAATTCGTGTGGCACCTAAATATCCAGTTTTCTTTTGTGTCTAACCTTATTCATGTAGTTCCAAACGGGGTTTTTCTGCAATGTTTAGCTCCAGGGCAATTGAGCTAAACAGGGAGGGACTTGTCTGTTTCCATTATTCTAAAGGCGTTTTCGCTAATTAGCATTCTAGAGCGTGGTGCATTCTAGACATCAAAATTACCAGAAAGAATTGACAAAACCCAAACTGAGCGTGAAATTGTAATATATAACGAACTTTCTTTTCACTGGTGTCCATCTTTGAATCGAGGAGTCACAAAACTATTTCAGTAATTGTTTTTAAAAACGCCATCTGGCATAATGCCCTTATATATGTACAATGGGAAGTGCAGACTACTAAAGACATCTATTGGAAAAATTATGACATTATTTTACTATCCTATATAATAGCAACTCATAAATGTTTAGCTATTGGAAGCAAAAATTACATGGCTGTGGGACTTGACGGTTTCCATTATTCTAACGGCGTTCTCGCCAATCAACCTTCCAGAACGTGGTGCATTCTAGACATCAAAATTACCAGAAAGAATTGACAAAAC